>CABHPP010138636.1:17137-29096 GCA_902168425.1 Peromyscus attwateri | reverse complement strand
CCCCCCCCCCCCACACACACACACCTCAGATGACCGAGGTGGTACCCGCTCTGCCTCTCTCACACCCTCAGGGCTGGCTCACCTGCGCCCCTGTCTGCAGAATCAACTCTACTGTGCTGCACAGCTGAGGCACAGGGCCTATTCCCCGAAAGTGCTGCAGCTGGTGAGGTCAGGTCCCCCACCTGCTGCAGATGGCTAGGGGAGGAAGACATCTTTTCCCTTACCCATGTGACCACATGGCATACGAGAGGGGAGCGACCTGCTCTCCCAGTCTCGCACCCTCAGGGCCAGCTCACGCACACCCCCTGAGAACTGGTTCAGCTCTATTGTGCTGCCCAAGTGAGGTGTAGGACCCTCTCTTCTGAGTGCTTCAGCCTGCGAGGGGCAGGGCCAGTTCTTCCTAGTGTTACAGCCAGTGAGGAGCGGGGTCAACTCTGGACAGCCCTATCCTCTCAGTTTTTGGTGGCATCAAGAGCCATGGACATCAACAGAGACCATGGCTGCATCAGTCATGAACTTAGACATGGGCCCCAGCAGCAGCCCAGGCCCAGACATTACCATGGTCCCGGATGGCAATCAAGCCACACCCACCTCGGCCTGCTCCTCACCTCTTTCTCCTCTCCATATATGCCCCTGTCTGATGAACCATGTTGTCTCTCTCCCATACTACACCGTACATTTGCTCCTGAGAGCAGTGCCCCGTCTGCCTGGTGCCATAAGGTGCTGGGTGGGCCCTTGTTTTCTCCTCCAAAGTCAGGGGACAGTCTGCCCCAGGCCCTTGAGTGGGCCTCTTTGTCTCACTTAATCTATGATGGCACTGGGCAGGACCAGGCTTCCTCATCTAAGAGATCATAATAGTGCCCAACACCTCAAGGCAGGCTCCTGATTGGTGAGGTGTTGCTGGAGTCCTCTCACCAGTCAAGGCTAGAAAGCCCAAGATGCACCAAACTAATTTTTTTTAATATCTTTTTTTAAGATTTATTTATTTATTATGTATACAGCATTCTGTCTGCATGCACACCTGCAGGCCAGAGGGTGCCAGATCTCATTACAGATGGTTGTAAGCCACCTTGTGGTTGCTGGGAATTGAACTCAGGACCCCTGAAAGAACACCCAGTGCTCTTAACCGCTAAGCCATCTCTCCAGCCCCAAACTAATTTTTGATGAGACCTTTTGGAATAGAAAAGTTAGTCATGGTACCGATTCAAAAGTCAAGGTTTCACTTTGCAAGTTATTCTGGGATTTGAGAGATGGGCACAGAGAGAGCATTACTACATTTTGATGTGCACCGTGAGCAGTGTGTCACCTTAACCAATCTTCTGGTGCTAAGAAGGCAAATGTTACAGGTGACAAAAAAAGTGTCTGTGCTATTGTTCAATAATTGATTGAGTTTCCGTAGGTAAAAAGGGAACTTCTATTGCCTACAATGCGCACAGAGGGGTACACGTGTGCAGATAACAAGGACAATACACAAAAGGATGCTTTCTTATCTTAGTCTAATGATGAGTTTGGGGAGTTGGGAAGGCAACAGCTCAGAAAGTCTGAGATTCTAGAGTAGAATCGACTTTAATTAGCCTTCTCCAGGATCAACAATTCACAGGATAGGTGACACATTTGAGCCCTGGAAAACTAGTGACAGGAACAGGCAAACTAATCCATGGCAGAGCAGGATGGGAGCCCATTCCTCCCTTATTGCTGGTTCTTACATCTTTGCTTTTCAAACCACAAGGACACACTGACGATTTTCGTATAGCATCACATTGGTGGGGAAAGTGTTTTCTGAAGATGAAAAAAGGTCACATTTACCTGACTGAGAACGAGGAACACAGCTTGTCGGGAGGACAACAGCAGGTGTTGTGAGCACCAGTCTCTAAAGAGACTGAGCAAGAGAGGAAGGCAACTGAGTGTTCCAGGGCTTTCCAGGAAAATAACTCATTTTATAAAACTGAGAATTGACTGTGAGTCACGACATGTAAGTGGTGGTTCCACATGAAATATCAATTCCCCCTTATTCAATCCCCAACAAAAGAGCTCCTAAAAGTAGTCAAAGTAGAGAAATAAAACAAGGCCTAGATAACTCAAATATTGAATGATGTGTTAGGGAGATCTTGAAAGAAATACAGAAACAGGGAAGGTGCATGTGTAATGTGTCTTTGGATCTGAAGAATCCTGAGCAGAGAGTACATCACAGATCCACTCACAATCATTTAACCACTCGTCAGCTCCACTCCAAGCTGTCAGTGGCACAACATACCTTTTAAGGTTGGGCAGCTAGGATCATTGGAAGATCCTTCAGTGTCCTGGACCAATGGCTTTCCCTGTGGTCACTGACATGATATCTTTGTTGTCCTACAGGGTCAGACATACATGTATTTGGAGTGTGTTTATTTTCCAGACCAAGCCTGGGTTTCCTGTGCCAGGTGCTGTTCTTTCATATAGTCCAAGGTCTATTACGGCCCACTCAAGGTCCTGGGATACTAAACTCATGGAGGTCAACAGTGGGTCTCTTACCAACTGAGTCTCAGTGAGGTTTGGTTAACAAGAAGGACCAAGAGGAACTTGGAGGTCATAAAGGAGAGGCTAAGGGTTTGGTTGTGCTCTGTCACAGTATATGGGGTTTGTTGTTGTGTCCTTCTGTGACTAACAGCCCATGAATCCCTTGACTCTGTCAACGCTTCTCCAAGCAGACACTTCATTAGGGCCCTCGTGAACCCTGTGTGGTAGATTCTGTTTCCTGCTGGGGTTTCTGCTCATTCACAAGGGGAAGAAGCATTCACTCGTTCTTCGACTTTCCCTCAGTTGGTAAGCTTTCTGCTGCTCTATTTTGGTTTTTACATTTGGACAGACTCCATTAGGTTGAATACTTTGCAAAGTTTCACCTATAGTGCCCCAGATTTCATAAACAAGTGTCTTTTGTGCTGTTCCTTTTCATCTGTGTGTGAGTGAGTATGTGTGATGTATATGTGTGGTATATATTTGTGTGTGTGAGTGAGTGTGTGTGTGTGTGTGTGTGTGTGTGTGTGTGTGTTTAAGATATAGAAGCACCAATACGCAGAAGTCAGAAGATGATGCCAGGTGTCCTTCTCTATTACCCTCTACCTTATTCCCTTGAGGAAAAAAAAAAACACCTCTCACTGCACTTGAAGCTAACTGGCTCAGTCCTGGTGACAAGCAATCCCCAGAGATCCCTGCCTCCACCCCAGAGAGCACCTGAGTTACAGGTGTGTGTGTGTGTGTGTGTGTGTGTGTGTGTGTGTGTGTGTGTGTGTGTTAGTGTGTGGCTACTCCCACATTTAGGTGGGTTCTGAGGATTTGCACTCTTAGCTCTGATCTATCTTCCCACCACTCAGCTAATTTATACTAGGGTCTTACCTGCAATTTTTATTCAGTTTAATTCCTAAGTGTTTTATCATGTGATTTTTCTAACAAGCCAGATCTTTTAGATATATTTCCCTCTTTGTCAGAAGATTGAAATATTCAGAAGGCCTGATCCTGGTAGTAATATGCTGGTAGTGAATGGTGACAGATCACGGGGCAAATTATCTGTAAAAACATTTTTGTAGAAGAACATTTTGGTTTATCTTGTCCTAGACTCCATGTGCTCTAAGAGACAATGTCATGAAATGTTTATGAGCATTATTCGGCTTGTCTTGGCTCTAACTGCCTTCACTTGACTAGCCTGGTTTTCCTTAATTACTTTCCCTTTTCTTCTCCTTTAGTTCTCCTGGATGACCTTGGATGACCTCTCTGCCTACACTGTAATGCATTAGTATGATGAATCTGAAGGAGGCATGATGTATGTGTATGGATGACACAGAGGTATCCCAAGAGCACACAAAACTATCTTCCTCATTATCACTGACCACCATAGTCTCTTGCCTTTGTCTAAGTGCCTAAGGAAATTATTAGCTATCAATTCTATTTCTTATATTCTTTTAACCATTCTTCTAGAATGGTTAAATATTGCAACCCTAAAGAAATTCTTACTATTTTTGTTACAATAATATTTTGTTAAAGGAAGAATGTTACAGCACAATTTGTAAGTTATTGAAATTTGCATTACTGGGGAGCATTGATCTTTAAAAGGGTTAATGTGGTAATTACTAAGAATATTAAGGCCCAAGAGGTAAAGAATCCCAAGGCCCAATACCACATTAAGTCTAAGAACTGAAAGCAAATTAATTTTTATAGTAAATGCTTATGAGTGAGCAGAATAATCTTATGTTCCAGTTGTCAATAACTGTCACTCATTGATCAAGTAGATCTTTATATAACAAGATAGAAATTTAATACTATCTATTTCCCATTAAAACTGGTGTGTAATAGAGAAACTTTAAGATTTCAGCATTTCTTGAAAAGTAAATTTGGGAGTAGGTTATACAGCAGATGTGCATATGTGAGCTTGAGTGCACACACACACACACACACACACACACACATATACACACTCACACACACACACACACTCACACACGCATACACAATAAAACATGTTATGCCAACCCCACACTGTAATTTATCAACTGGGAAGGAAATTGGCATGTCTTTTCCAGCTGATTTATTGGTTAATTCCAACAATTCACTGTAGAAAAGGCCAACAATGAATTACAATGTGGGGTGAAATTAAACAGAGCATTTAGAAGGGTGTTCAGTATACAGCCTGCAGAAACAACCCACACTGGCATTTTACAGGCAGTTTCAAAATGATTGGTACATGTGAAAAAGGCAGTGCACTCTATTGAAAATGCACCAGAAACTGTCATCCATTCCTCTTGTCACTTTCAGAACATGAAGGTTAGACTTACCCTTAATCGTTAAGCTAGAGTTAGGTAACAGCTCCTACCTACCCCATGTTTTAGGAGTCATGTTGGAAGGGCATTAAGAGCTATTGCATGAAGCCATGATGGGCACTCTCCTTTAGTAGTGGAGATATCCACAGTTGATCCAAAGCCAGGCATTAACTGTGATGGGAGTCAGAGTGCTGAATGCTTGCATTATAACATTTAAAATGTCTCATCACTATGGTGAGTCTTTGCCCCCATCCTGAGGATCCAGACCTAATTGAAGAAAGGCATTTCCCCATCAGGACATCCATCTCTGATTTCTCAAAGCTGGTTTAATCAGATGCTTGCATTGTTTTAAAAAGGTGAGCCTTTTTGAAATGACCTAAGATGGTTAATTTTACCTGTCAAATTGGCTAGGTCACAGGGCTCAGTTATATGTTCAAACATGATTATGGATGTTTCTGTGAGAGTTTGATGGGTTCATCATTTTGAAGACATTTACACTGGCAGATCTGAGTAAAAAGGCAGCATGGAGTCAGGGCTTATTCTGCTCTTCTGTAATGTTTTGCATGTAGTATGATAGAGTAATATTCTGAAGTCCAAAGTGAATAGAAATTACCACCTTTTGCAGGTTATTATGCACTGGACAATCTGTGAAGCAGACTGTCCTCTAGAACATAAGTGTGCCTCACATGGGGCATTGAAGACCCCAATAGAACCACACATAGATCTCCCCCGAATAAGAGGAACTTTATGGCAAATGGCCTTTAAACTTGGGCTCCAGACCTTTCCGGTGTCTACTGTGGCAGACTCTGGACTTGAACTGTAATGTCATGTCTCCCCATGTCACTAAGTGACTGCCTCCACTTCTGGTGTCAGACTTGTCAGCCCCTGTCCCTAATCACAAGAGAGCCAGTTTTCTAAAATAAACCTCCCTACACAGAAACACATATTCCAGCCAATTCCACTCTCTGCAGAATCTGAACAATCTTTATTTATGTTCATAAACAGTAGTTACTCCTCACAATGTCTGTGCAGACGGATCATCTTTTGTCTTTTGATCCAGGTGGTTGAGCACTTTCTAGAAATTACACCGCTACTGTGGTGCTTCTGGGAAGCTGTTTGTTTCCAGAACCCAAACACATTATGCTTACTTAAATCATGCTTTCTCTACCTATCTATGATGCTTTCTCCCGTGACACAATAGACTCTATTAAATGTTCAGAAATACACTGAAATGCTCCTTTGCGAAGGAAAGCTATGCTTGTTTGAAGCCCTCTACGCAGCGGACACGGTATGAGGACGGGCTTTTCCTGTGTATATCTCATGCTCATTTTAACTGTGTTGGTGAGGTACTAGTATTTCTACTTGGCACCCAGGGAAACAGGCCTATAGAATGAAAAACAATGCGGCCACAGTGAAGCTGGCGTCTTAATGCCCCTATTAATCTGACTCCAGATTCTCTAAATTCTTCAACCAAACCCCACATGCACTTCCTAGGACATTTACATCAGTGTGTTGCCACCAATTGTTCCTCTTAGTTTTCAGACAGGAGCGCTTCCCTGCTGGTGGGTTTCCTTCTTCTTAGCTCAGAAAGGCTGCAGAAGGAAATGGAGGAGATCATTTCTTGTGTGCAGCATGAAGAGGATGAAAAAAAAAATTCAGATGTTTCCCAGAGAAAGTATAGAGTAACTGCTACGGACCCTGACATGGTTTTTCTCTTGACGGGAGTCTAGAGTTACCTCTCCCACCTCTGCTTTATGTCATAGCAACAGACATCCCACGGCCAAACTCCTTTTGTGGCCCTGTTTTCTTTCTAGAACATGATCTATCACCACTCACCGTCTGTCTTCCTGGCCCTCTAGTTTGTACTTGCTGGCTCTGAGAAACAAAGGCAGGCTGTAAGAACCATATTGTGTATTATGGGTTTTCTCTACCTGCGCTGTTTCTTAACCATTCCCAGTCAAGAGAAAAACACAGAAAGGGCATGGAAAGGAAGGTGAATTCTTGTGGGCAGGCGCAGTGTGGATCCCCATCTCTCTTCTGGGTGTTTGTAAATGTGCGTGCCTCTGAAGCTTGGGCACGGCAATGGGCTTCTTGATGTATGTGCCTCTGTAGACTTCAGGAAGGTGAGCCCATCTGTTACTGAGGGAGAGTGACAGGGATCTGTCAGCCTGGCTTATCATCCCACAATTTCAGCAATTTATAGTGTGCTTCTCACAAGGTCACCCATACCTGCAACCAAACAAAAGCACTCTCCTGCCTTTGTTCTGAAGCGACCTCAGGCTCTCACTGCCATGCGGGTTATCTGGGATATTTTTCAATTAATTTGTCGGCACTTAGGCCGAGCATCCCACAAGCACGGCATAGATCACATTTTTCATTGGCTGGGAACACCGGAGTGTTACAACCCCATGTTTCAGAAGAACTGCCTTTCATTTTGCTATTAAACTCGCTTCATTCAGCTTTTTTCTTTTCTCTTGAGATAAACTTGCAGCAGAAGGGGGAAAAATCATTCTTTGTGATTCCAAGAGAGAGCTTTCCATTCTGTCTTGCTTTGAGTATTTGCTTTAGCAGACTGAAATTGTCTGAAGCAATTGAAAAGGCTGCCTAAGTCTTCTCGAGGGGTGTGGACACCTCTGCATTCAGAAAACACCTTTTCCCCAGTGCCACCCCCTCCACCCATGCAGCCAGACTTCACTGGATGCCAAGTTTGGCTCTCCACCATTCACACAGGCTGTTTGTAGTAGGAATGGTCAGGGGTGAGCACTGAAAATTACGTAGAGTATGTACCCATTGATAATGATCATAAGGGGAAAGATTAGAACGTTCCACTGCTGTGCCTTCCTGTCTGCCTTCATTGTTTTACAGGCCACAAACATCTCTACTGTGCAGGGCTGCAGTATCTACCCTATCCACCAGCCCAGTGAACTGTGGAGGCTTCCTCACCTCCAGAACCCCACACTGGTTCTTCATCTTCCATCTCACACTCAGGCTCCTGGAGATTCTCAAACCCATCTTTTTGTTGCCTTTCAGATTTCGGAGAAATTCTTCCGGTTTGAGGAGAAATGCATTGTTCGGACTCGTTGCTGAGATGTTTCCCCCAACTATTCCACCCAGTCTCTCTCGCAACCTCCCTCACCCCACACTGATCCTCCATACCTCTATCGGTCTTTCCCCACACATTTCTACTCTCACTTCTTCACTGAGTGAGTTTTCCTGCCGTATTCTCTGAGTATCTGAGAGAGGCCCTAGAGCTGAGTGGTTCTAATAGAGCCCCTCCCCTGATGTCTGACCCGTCTGTATTTACTCTCTGCTTCCCCACTTGCCTTCTGGGTTGTTGCTGCTTCCTAGGATAGGAAATTTGGAAATTGCTAGGTACAAGGCTTATATGCATATGTGTGTGTGTGTGCATGCACATGTGTGCATGCGCATGTGGATGCCAGAGCACAACCTTAGGAACACAGTTCACTTTCTTTGAGATAGGTATTCTGATTGGCTCGGAGCTCACTTAAACTAGGCTGGCTGGCCAGAAAGTCCTAGAGATCTACTTATCTCTGCCTGCTTTTTTTTTTTTTTTTTTTTTTTTTAAGCGGGTTCTCGGGTTCTCGCTTGCTTGTGAGAAGAGCACATTACTGCCTGAGCCATCATCCCGCTCCTTCCATGTATGTCTTAAACAAATACGATAGCAGAACTTTGTCCAGAGTCTTTTCCTCTTTGAGTACCCATTTTTCCCCTCATTTTCCTCCTTTTTGATGAAATTACAGATCCTATACCCTATGACTGAGATTGAAATACTTAGATTTAATACTCAGAGGAATGGGTATTAAAAACCTGAGAAATTAGCCAGGCGATGGTGGCGCACACTTGTAATCCCAGCACCTGTGAGGCAGAGGCATGGGGATCTCTGTGAGTTAGAGGCCAACCTGGTCTACAGAGAGAGAGTTCCAGAACAGCCAAGGCTACACAGAGAAACCCTATTTTGAAAACAAAACAAACAAACAAACAAACAAAAAACTAAACCAAACCAAACTAAACCACCACCAACAAAAATCTGAGAAATTATATACTGATGTGATGAACAAATTTTATAATGCAGGGAGCTGATGTCCAGGGACATAGGCCTGATGTCCGGGCTGGATGGCTCCTCCTGTGTCTCAGGATCACACCAGGTGGAAGCAAGGATCTTGGAAGGTTTAGGATAGATAAGGCAGATATCGATGTGATGTGTAGGTGATCCTGAAAACATGGCTGCAATGAGTTAATCCAGCCTGAAGGCCGGAGTGCAGAGGAGGGGAGCACCAGGAAGTGTGTGTGTGTGTGGGGGGGGGGGGAGTTAGGTGAGGTCAGCAGGGCTAGGAATGCTGACCCGAGGCAAGAAGCACTTGCTCTCCTCTCTACTTAGTACTCTTAGCTTCGTAGGTGATGACAACCACCCAAAACTTAGATTTCATAGGCATCTGCCGAGTCACTGTCTGAAAGCTGATTAGATTCCCTCTGAAGCCTCACAGTTAACTGTTCAGTGTCCACCTCATTCTCATGCTACTCCAGTATCAATTTTCAAAAACAATCCATCATCTCAGGTATTCCGTGACAGTGATAGAAAACTGACTAGTATGTGTCCCTGGAAGAACTGTCTGTTCTCGTGAATACTTTCCATAGACAGAGGTCCTACAACATGAAATCACTTGTCCCCAATTATTCATGTAGTGGATCTGTGGCTTAGCAGGAGCCCAAGATCTAACTCCTGACCCAGGAGACCTTTCCTTCACTGGCTGTCCTCACTTCTGGGCTCCCAGCACCCCTCCCTCCTTTCACAGTAAGGTACAAAGCAGCAGGGTCCCATCCATAGATCTGCTTCCTTCCAACCCAGTGACCACAACGCCCACACCCTAAATGACAAGCCCACAAGGCTTAGGCATTATCTTTAATCTGAAAGCCCTGCTTCCTGTTAGGAAGATAGCCTTTCTTTAATTCTGGCTGAAACCAGTCATTGAGTTTAGTAAGCAGAGATTCTCATTGTAGCATCAGGCATGGCTTTCTCTCCTTCTTGATTGATTGATTAATTAGTTGTGTGTACTTGGGTCCAGCGGGGAGCCCGGTGACAGCTGTGACATGAAAATTACTGGAAAGTTACAAAAATATGTAGCAGTGTTGACTTGCTGAAATGCGGTAGCGGTAGCGGGGACTGATTAGGTCCAGACACAAGTAACGATTTCATCTTGAAATTACCTGTCACTGCTGGGGCCTTGAGAAGAATCCTTTTGATTAGCAGGAATTAATTCCGTTTCAGTCTAATCACCTGCAAGGAAACTAGTGACTGTTTTCTATTCGTATTTCAGTCAGGGTGTGGGGAGTGGTGGAAGGTTGGGCTGTCTGGAATCCTGGAGTCTAGAAGAACAGCTCCTGCAGAGATCAAAGGAGTTTTTCAAAACTCAAACCCAGTCAGGTCATTACCTACTTGAAGTCCTCTACCGGTTTCCCAGTCTTAGCCACAGCTGGCCGTGTCACGTAAGGACCCATCTTGTCCCCACTTTAGCTTCTGCCCAGCCCTGTTCTTCTCCTCTCCCACTCTTCTCGAGCCTGGCAGCCCCACGACCCTCTCTAGCTACTCTCCCCCCCACCGTCCCCCACCCCCGACCCTTATCAAATGGTCACCACAGCTCCTCCTTTTCCAATCTTATTCCTCGGTTCCTTGCTTCTCTCACAATCTTAGAGACACCTTCCTTCACCTCCCGGCTACTTGAGCTTTCCTTACCACAGACTCTTTTGGTACCACATGCCTCCCTCCATCATACATGTTACAGCTACCATTTTACTCTCTCTCTCCCTCTGTAATTAGAGGATCAAATTGTATTTCTCCCAATTACACAGCTAAGTTCCCTGAGAATTGCGACGTTTCTGGTTTTTTGCTGACGGTGTCTTTTCCTGCCAACTATTCCCCTGACTCGAGGCAGAACTTGAGCTCCTAGTACACATATCTAAATAAAGAGTAGATAATCGACTCATAAATACAGCCGGGCAGGAATTTAGTAAAATCAGACAGGCATTTCTCATACATGCTTTGGACAGAGGAAAGGTTCAAGTGGACAGGAATCTCAAAAAGACAATCAAACAAATGACCCCCAACAATGTGCAGCCTCGTATGATTTCCAAGCAGCAGACACCCTATCATATACATAAAACAGTAACTAGACGCCCCATCCTTTAGATTCTACCACTGTGACTCTCTGATAGCTTAGCAAACCTGGCACATTCATAATTCAGAAGAACCTGAAAGCTGTCTGGTGCCTTGCATGCTCAATAAAATGATCACCTTTATGCTTGACAACCTCCTCTGACTGCAATACTGTTAGGAACAGAAGGACACATATATTAATAATGTTCAGCCGTGTCAGCCAGGGTCCCAGCAGCAAGCAAGTGCTCACTCAAAAGCGATGAACTCAAATGCATTTAGTGAAGAAGTAATTTCTAGAGGTGGGAGGCAAGAATCATGGAACTAACAAAGCACAGCGAGGAACCAGGGGTTAGTGATGGTTGGGGGTGGTGGTATCATCTCCAGCCCTTAAGAAGCAAGGGAGAGGAAGAGTGCTGTAAAGCCAGATGTACCAGGAGGAGGGTCTGCCGCACAAGCTGTTCACACCAGCTGTGTAAGGAAGGACCCAGCCACGGCCAGATCCCTCTGGGGGGGAGGGTGGATTCCAGGAGGAGCAAAGCTAGAATACAAACCCTGTTCTAGATCTCCTGGCAAACGGCCTGGAGCCAGTGGCTGAGACTTCTGGAATGGTCCCTTAGGGGTCAGCTTCTCAGGACCCGGAGCCATGGAGAGAAGTATTGATAACGGATGTTGGAGGGGTAGAGAATAGCTGTCAGCCTGCTCTTTACAGAGCACGTACACTACGACACCGTTTCAAGGTCATCGGGTCCTAACTCCTGCCATCCTAACAAGTCCATTGGGTAAGAGCTCACATTTTCCCCACCACAGAGGAAGAAAACAAAACATAAAGAGGTTAAGTATTTTGCCCAAAGTCACATAGATTCTTTATTGGTCATGGAGCTAAAATTTAAACCCAGGCATTGTGACCCCAGAGTCATTCAATTTCACAGTCTTGGACTTAAGAAGAGTCCGTGTGTGTGTGTGTGTGTGTGTGTGTGTGTGTGTGTGTGTGTGTGTG
>CABHPP010138636.1:3876-17127 GCA_902168425.1 Peromyscus attwateri | reverse complement strand
TGTGTGTGTGTGTGTGTGTGTGTGTGTGTGTGTGTGTGTGTGTGTGTCTGGGGGGAGGTAAAGTTTTCAGTCTACATTCTTGCTCAAAATGAACCCCCAGGACAGAAAACACAAGGAGAAACAGAGCTGAAACATTATCAGCCTAGAAAAGTGCTGCTTTGAGAATTACGGTTATGGTGACCAAATACACGAGCCTTGCTAAGGTAGGTTGATTAAGGATGAACATGAAGCTTACCTAAGAAAAGGAAACATTTGCAAGCATGTCAGCACCATCTAGACAAAGGTTAACTTGTCGGTGCCATTAAGGACTTTCAAGGATGAAGTGAAAACTGTGTGGCGTTTGTAGGGTTCATCTTTATCCTCCATATATGACTCCGCACTCTCCCTAGAAACAACTGTTAATATCCGATGTAAGTTTGAGATAAAACCAAGTGTGAACTTTGTTAAGTCATTTACTGGCTTTAGTTCTTCTTGCTATGATGTTTAGAAAATAGAGATTTGCAAGATCTTGTACCAGCTAGAAAACAAACACGCAAACAAACAAACAACTAAAAACAAAAGAAAGCAAAAGAAAAATCCTGCAATTAATTTGTTCTCCTGGTCTTGTTTCTGTTTGTATCTGTGAATTATTTACAAAGCTGAGATCATATCGGACATATTGTTTTAAACTTCATTTTTTTCTAAAGTATGTTACAAGCAAGGTTCCATGGAATTGACTTTATTCTCATTTTATTGGCCATTATAAATTTGTGTTTTTAATTAACAAAATAGGAAGAGTGCACACTTTGTTTCTGAATCCCCGGGTTCTGGGCATTTAGGTTGTTTTCAGTCTTTATTATAAACAACTTACTAATAGCAGAACTGTTGTATGGATACTTGGAGACAAAATGAGTGTTGCATCATTTTATTTTATATTATCCCATTCGAACATTCCTGATGCCACTAGCAAGTCAGAGACTGCCTGTTAATATTTCAATGCTTTACCATAGTTATGTTTGAAGGATGACAGGTCTTTGAGAATTAATAAAATTGGCACAGCTTACTAATACATCCAGAAATGTTAACATGTGTCTTAACACTCATTAAAGATGTCAAAACATTAATTTCATTATTGTTTAGCTGAAGGGTAATACTGGATAATTTTTCAAAAGATCTGATTTTAAGCTCGCGCGTGCGCACACGCACGCACACACACACACACACACACACTTTTATTTATTTGTGTGTAAGTATATGGGGTGGGATATGCAGTCCATGATGAGTGTGTGGAAGTCAGAGGACACCTTTCAGGAGTCAATTCTTTCCATCTACCACATGGGTCCCAGGATTGGGCCTCAGCACCTTTGCCCACTGAATCATCCTTCTGGCCTCCAAAAATCTAGACCCATAAAGTCTCATCAGCATGACTGTCCAAAATGAGCTGAACAAGGATGACATTACCAAAGTGGATGGGGAAGAGCCCACAAGGTTTAACCTTACACAGAGAACTATAGCATCTGAGGAAAGCTGGGAGTGGGAGAGAGGCTCTTCCCCAGGGAAGAGCACACCCATTGGTATTCCAGTGCCCGACAGTCAGCCCTGAAAACATACGTACAAGTAACATCACATGGACCGAACAGGTTATATTTAGCAATATACATATATTCATACAACAGTAATCAGTGAAGAAAAAAGACTCCATGAATTTAAAGGAGAGGGAGAGAGTATAAGGAAGGTTTGGAAGGAGGAGAGAGGAGGGAGAAATGTAATTATATTATAATCTCAGAAATAAATAAATAAATAAACCAATAAATAAATAAAATAAGGATGAATAGGAATAAAAGACATTTAGAAGTATCTTTCCACTACAGCAAAACAAAGCAAAACCAAAAACTATGCACAGTGGACAGACTGAACGTTTTCATTTCAGGAAATATAGCTGGATGCAAGCGGACCTCTTTATTTCATTCTCTCTACCATCCAGTAGCAAGCTGTATTACATTATTTTTCAAAAGACCTGCAAAACTATAAAGAGAATGTGTCTTGTACTGTGTGGCTTCTATCTGAAGTCCTAAAGGCACTTTTAGATGCCTGTGCAGTTCAGTCTGAAGAAAAAGGAACTTTGATCTTTCCTGCTAACTCAGCATGAAAAGAAGCTATAGCATTGATCCTTTCTCACAACAGTATTCATTCTAAGCAAATACTTGTTTCAGAGTAAAAAATTCAGAGATACCCCAGCATCCTAAACAGGAGTAAAAGGCGTCGAGTAGGGTCTTCTATGAGAGGAAAGACATTTAGTTAGACAGGCCAAAGATACCCTCTTCTTCAGCACACCTACTGAACAAAAGTATCTCTCAGATGCCCGAGCTTCCTGTTTGTGGAAGGTGGTTCAAGCTGCAGGTTACTAATTGCTCCTTTTCATGCCGTTTCTTCATTTCAAAGACTCTTTGTCAAAAGCTTAAAGTTGCTGAGCTACCAATGATTTGAGACACAAAATGAAGAGCATGTCTTCTTTCCAAGAAAACTAAACACATAAAACTGACTTATATGCCAGATTTTGCACAGACAGATCTGCCCTTTAATCCCATATTGATGGGAGGGAGAAAGTCCAAGGAAGCACCCACAGGTCCCACAGGCAGGAGGGGGCAGGGCCATGTCTATCTGACTTTGAAGTTCATGTGTCTCTGTGAACCATACTTAGCCCTCAGGGATGTGCTCCTCCTGCAGCCTGCTGTGAGTCCACCCTCCTCTGTGGTTTCCTTTTGGGTGGAGTCCTCTTTGAATGTAGCTTGACTGGGGGGGGAAGTTCTCATTGTCACCCCCTGTGACAGTCTAAGAGACCACAGTAGCTCCTTGGTGGAGCTGGAGACAGAACTCAGCAGGGAACTCTGGGGTGTGGAGTCTCAGAACTCTTCAATGACTCCTGCGAAGGGGACAAGGGGACGTCAAATGGGTGCGTTGTCACCAGCGTAGGTGTGGCTTGAAGATCAGCTGTTTCCTGCAGTAGACATAGAGTTTCCTCTTCAAAAGTCTGGAGTCCCTTTTTTGGTCCCTTTTCCTAAGCTTGGTCTTCCAGATTCTTGTTGCTTCTATGAACTTCCCCTTCCTGCTCGTAAATTCTTTTTTTGTGAAGTAGCCAGCATTGATTTCTTTGGTTTGCAACCAAGAATCTCAAAGGATATGAGTTTTTATGGACATGGGCCAGAAAATAACCATGAGTCTTAACATGGTACTAAAATCTATAACAGAGTTTCAAGGGACCCCTGGAATTATTTCTGGGATATTAACAGTAATATATCTCTTTAGATCAATAAGCAGTGGATAAATGATCAGGGCCACAAATGGCATTACTGATTATCTTCACCTTTCACCCCATCACACTGGGCTGGTCCCTGCTGACCACTTAAGAGTTTTACAACTGCAAGGGACCCTGGTGATCATCCAGGCCAACACCATCAGTTCGTCCTCTTTTATGAGGTGGCTCCCGTATCAGCTGCAAATAGGATGTCACATTCTTTTTACCCTTTGGACTTCAGCATGCCTAGTGTGACTTCTGAGCCTTCCATAGTCCCTCTTGAGCATTAGCTCAAAGTTATCAAGCTTAATGCACGGAGGCTTAATGTACAGGGAACGACAGGGAGCTAGAGAGAGAAATCTAGACTCCTTGTCTACTCCGTTTTGTGGGCCCTTCCACTTCAAGTGATGTTTTTGGCAAAAGTCTGAGGAATTTTATTTAAAAATAATAATAACAAAAGGGGATATCTCATCAAGAAAATCATCTGCAATCAAATCTGAAAATCATTTAAATGACTTAAAATGAAAAAAAAAAACCCAGCAGAAATCCAAAGGGAAGAGCATCAGTTCATATCTTTCAGCCTGCAGTGGTCTCACATATGAGCCTGATAAGCTGCCCTAGGGTGGGCACTCTCGGAAGTGCCTATTAGGAGTTCACTATGAAATGATTATGTGCTCCGGTAGTCTATCTCCAGGTATCTGCATATGGCTACAATGGGTACACACTCAGGAGGGAGGTGTGCTGGAATGGAGTTTCCACGTTCTAATTGACAGGGCTGGCTGGCCAGCACAGCAGTGTGTGACTCTTTACAGTCTGCACACAGGGTACAAAGAGTGGTTGTAAACTTAGACACGGGGAGGCAGCCAGAGTTGAGCGCATCAGACATGAACTTGTAACTGCTGGTGGAGACAGAAGTCTGTCCTGGTTCTTGAGATTACAGAAAACGTAAAAAGATTCCAGTTCCAGGCTGACCTGTGAAGGGTAAGCCAGTGGGCTACCAGGAGCTCAGATAGTCGGATAAGACCCAAGCCAGGAAGAGCAGTGCTGTAGTCTAGGCAACCAGATTCCAACTCTGTCTGGCACCAGTTCAGTAACTGGCCCCTGTGCTTCTCAACCCTGTTTAAGAATCAGTGTCTTCATCGTAGAGTGGTAAGAACAATAACGCCTGCTTCACAGGGCTGTGGTGAGAACTAAATGAGGCAGCCTTCCATCAGACACGAGGGCATTTAGTGTTCAGGACACAGTGTTTGAGGAAGGGCAGTGAGTGGGGAAGGCCCTAGAACGGGCTGTAATTGTAGATGTCTAAGTCTGTTTACTTGAGGGAGGAAAAGGTATAGATAGCCCAGAGGCTTTGAAGATGTCTTGGGTTGTCCTTGCTGTGACATGGCTGACCATGCAACCTAGTTCTAATGCCCCAGGATCTGCATACTTCTGATGTACTCAGAGGTCAGAGTCCACTCAGGTCAGTAGAGGACGCTGGCATAGGGAGTGTGACTGCAGGGACCGTGTCAGAGAACTGGGTGGGGCCATGGTGCTTTTGGCTATGGAGCTGGGGTAGCTTTGCTCTGGATGTTTCACCTGGATAGCCCTCTAAAGCTGACCCTCCGTGATTAGATTTGATGTTTCTCCTTTTAGTGTAATCCGGAGCTGACATGTCACTACATGACAGTGTCATACAAACGCAACACCTCTGGCTACCCATGGAATTTGGTAGGCAAGGAGTTAGAGTTTCCCACCACATTTGTTGACCAAGGCAGGTGAAGTTGATCATGCACTTTGTTAGGAGGGTAGGAATATAGTCAAGAAGACTCTCTTGACTTAAAACCTGCATATGTTTTCTTGTATCCTTTCCCCAGTCATAAATCTTTGATTAGGGAGAAGGTGAAAGGGCCTGGGAAGGAAATAAAGGAAGGGACCTCTGAGGGCCTGTGCTGCCATCCTTGGAGGTGGGCAGCAGGCAGTTGTCAGATCATGGACTCTGATGTCTCTCACAGTTTGCAGAGAGGAAAACACTTCAGAAGATCTGTTCTGCCCAGGCACAGCACCACAGGCAAACCTGCTCCGTGCAGGAGAGCGCTCTGAATTGGGAGTCAGTGAGAAACCAGCAAACTAGCGGGTAGTGAATTTCCACTTAGTGTTAGCCGAAACTGAGAGAAGTCCCAGAAAAGCCCTTCTCCCAAGAAACCTGTCCCGACTCCGGGCTTTGGCATCCAGGTCTGTGATGTGGGAGACATCCTGGATCCTTTCAGGCTGCTTTGTGACCAGATTTGCACGTTGTGTGCCCTGAATTTTCCCCATGTTCTTTGATGTAAGGGCTAGCAGTATCTACTGCAGTTGGTTTTATTAAGTCTGATTATTTTAATTTTTAAATTGGCATGTTTAAAGAGCACATAATTCTTGGGTGAATATCCACTTATTTTCTGTTAGTCTCAACTGAATAATTTTCTTCCTTGACCTCTTTTGGACAAATCCAATATTTAGAGTCTATGTCTCTGAGCTTATTCATTATACACTCTTTTATGGTTCTTTTAATAACATACAATTTTAAGTTATTACAAGCTAAAATAAGTGGACACTTTCAGCACTTCACGGGAAACATCAGGACATTGGAATACTTTAACTCCATCTACACAATTTTGGCTCTCCTATTTTTTATTATTATTGTTCTGAACTATTTGTTAGATCATGAGCCTGGCCCTTTAAGATGCTACAGCTTTAAGAGACCAGATGTTGCAGCCCGGGAGGAATCAGCCACGCCCCCTGGCAGCCAATCCCTTGGAACAAAGAACCGACAGGCTCCTGCTGTAACTGGTTAGAACTCTCATACCTTGGATAAAAACAAGCTCAGTCTCTCCTTAAGGAGTGCAGAAGAGTTTACAGTCCTACCTTGTGCTCTCCTGCGCCTCTTGGCATGTAAACTATAGCACATTAAGTTACCTGGTATGGAACATCTCACCTGAAAAGTTGTGAGAGTCAGAAACCCCCTTTATTCTGGAGATTTGAGGGGTCTTGTGCACCCCAATGCTATGCATAACCTTTTTTCTTCTGATTTCTAATATTATGCATTTTATTTTTACATATTTTGCTCCCTTTTCTCCAAAGCATGATTATTATTTTGTGTTTGGGGTTTTTATAGTTTGCTTCTTGGTTATTTTTTGATGCTTTGAGACAGGGTCTCATTTATACACCCCAGGCCAGCCTTGAACTGCAATCCTTCTGCCTCAGCTTGATGAACTTGGAGATGACAGGCGCGTGGCACCAATGATGAGTGTTTTCTAGCTCAGCACTCACTTGCATTCTCTATCTACATAACTTGACTTCTCTCTTCCTCTTCTTCTGTACTCCCGTCTGTCCTGTGCTGTTTGTTTTAGCGTAGGTCAGCTACTGATAAATCTCCTTGTTTTTATTGTTCAGAAATATCTGGGTTTCAGTTCTTACAAGTGGTTTTTTTACTTCCCATACAATAATATGCTGATGTTTGCTTTCAAAACTTTAAGACGTCTTCCTATCAGTGCTGTGGAGAAGTCAACTGAAAGTTTTAATGTAACTTTTAAGATTTACACACACATACACACACACACACACACACACAGCAGTTAGCAAAAGATGCCAGAAGAATGGTGATGTTTACCATGAACCAAGTAGCGAGAAATGAAGAATAAGGCATTGTTATTACCATCAAGAGCATCATAGTTGTCAAGAATAAACATACAACTAACTAGCCTGTGTCTAGGAGATAAAAATGTATGAGCAAAGAGCTATACCCTGATGAAGAAGGAACACTTCTAGAAGGATGTGGGGTGGGGTGGGGAAGGGAGACTTCTGGGAAATCTCACAAAGTAACAGCTAGGTAGTTTGTTTCCTTTAGCTGAGTTTCTAAATTCTTCCTACATTCAGACTATAATCCCTCATCTGGGCACTGTCCAGGTTTTTGGTCTCATGTGAAACATAATTCTTTCAGTACTATTTAAATAGTCTGCAGATGAAAAGACAGCCACGTCGTCCGACCAGAACGAGAGATTTGTATTTATGAGAGCTAAGATTTCCTCAGCATCCTCATCAGTCAGGAGACAACACTGGACGCATCCGCTCTGGAGTTTGTGCAAAGCAGTGATTTCCTTGTTGTCAGAATCACCTGGCCAGAATCCCACAACCTTGGGAAGCACCAAGTGTCTATATTTTAAAAGTATATTAAAATATCTGGAACACTTTTCCCACGATTATTTTGAAATCAGGCTTTTGTGCTCTTAAACTTTGAATCTACCTTGGAGACTTTTCACTAATTCTCCATCTAAACCCCATGTTTCTGCCTCTTAAGGCTCCCAGGTGACGGGGTATAGAAAATCTGAGGTGCCAACAAATGAGTTATCTATTCCAGGTTTCCACTACAAATTTCTTGAACAAAGATTGTGTAAATTTTAATCAGGGTAGAATTTAATCTGGATTTGGACAATGATAGAGTGACATTATTTGTCCTAGTAAGTGATTATTCACATTTTAGCAGTAGACTTCTAGAAAACTGATACCTACACTTAAAGACACAATGCAGGTGGTAGGAATACCAGGCATCACTTGAAGGATACTTTGTGGGATTTTTATGACACGGGGTACCTTCTGTGATTCCTCAGTGAGACTTTTTGGTCACCTTTGGTTTTGTTCTGTCTATTTGAAAGCCTCTCCCTCGTTCTCAAACGTTCTTGCACACTGGCAGGACATTGATACACAGTGCTCTTCAAAGTCGTATAGGCTGGATTTGGGGGTTCGGGAGCTAGCCAAGTGATTCTACTGTGCAGCCAAAAAGGAAGTGACTCCTTAACGCAAACTCCAGGAAGAGCAGAAGACTAAAATCTTGAACTAGGGTAGATTCTGCTTATGCCTCAAAATAGTTGGTAAATTGGGGAAATGGCCGAATCTGTGAGCATCAGCCATCTTGTTTATAACCCGGGCTCATTGTTTACTCAGAAACTGAGGTTTGGAAAGGAATAAACAGGCAAATGAGTAAAGAAAGGAACACTACAGGGGGAGGGGGGAGCGGCCAAAGTCATCCCCTAAGAGGATCTGTAGATCAAGGTCAGTCACGGCTGGAGAGCACAAGTGACAGTGAACTCTTTCCCCTGTTCCTCCCAGGATCAGAAAGCCTCACCTCTGCTGACCTGTGGCTGAGATCTCCTGCACCACGGAATGATTTGTGCATCATTTAAATGCACAAACGCAGCCTAGCAGGGAAATAAGACAGATAATTGACTTTAAATTGCCAAATAGAAAAGGAATGCTTCATTTCCCAACAGTGACCATAGAAGACCGTGTACTTACTGTTCCAGCAAACTTGACTGTTTTCTTCCTTCCCTCCTTCCCTCCTTCCCTCCCTCCCTTCCTCCTTCCCTCCCTCCTTCCTTCCTTTTTGCTATTTCAGGAAATTTTAACAAAACACTAACTGAACAGAATAAACATTCCTTTTCAAAGGTTATTTATTGTCTGGATGTTTTACGTGCATGTGTATATGTATGTTCACCACACGCATGCAGTGCCCAGAGAGACCAGAAGAGGGTGTTAGATCCACCAGATCTGGAGTTACAGACCCCTGTGAACTGTGGGTGCTAGGAATCAAACCCCAGTCCTCTGGAAGAGCAGTTAGTGCTCCTAACTGTGAAGTCATCTCTCCAGCCCCCAATAAAGAGTTTTATTAGCTTAACCATTAGATTGTTGCTCAAAAGAAAATTTTAATTGAGGTGATATACAGAATACATAACAAAAACTCATGGGTAAAGTTTTTCAAATGGGAAAATATGTATTGAAAAGTCAGAGTATAGGATTGAAATTCTGCTAAAATTGTAATGATATTGAAGACTATTGTTTCATATATATCCTGTCTTCTACCCAAGGTGTAATTATAACTCTGTAAATAATATGAGTAAATATTAAATGTATCTCATTTCATCCTGATTCTCCTCATTTGTCCTAAAAATATTTGTTGAGACCCTAATGTTTGTTACATGTTCTGAAGATAAATATAAAGTAAATATGTAGTCCTAAGCGTTGAAGGACTCACAATCTAGTGGAAAATATAATTAAAAGTCAACACGGTTGGTGGAAAGCGAATATGAACTAGAGCCTAATTAGAAGGACTGTGACACTGTCAGCTTTCTTCTTTTGCTATTGTTCGACAGCCATGCAAGACGTTAGCATTCAAAGGTTAGGAGAATTGTATCTAATACCATGCTTTGCAACTTCTGTGCAGTTATAATGGTTTGAAAACAGTAAGGTTTTGGTGTCTGTGAGATGGCTCAGTAGGTAAAGCATTTCCTGTGCAAGCCTGATGATCTGAGTTCGATCCTCTAAATCCATGTAAAAGTGGAGGAAAGAACCAACTCCACAAAGCTTTTGTCTGACACACTAAAGCCCTGGCACACACACACACACACACACACACACACACACACACACACACAGAGTTAAAAAGATAACAATAATAGTAAACTTCAAAGAAATCCTGACAATAGAGCAGATATTTTTTTCAGAATGAGGAGCTGCAGTGCTGTTAGGGAACAGAAGGCAATCTGACTCCTAAGAAGCAACCAGGAAAATAGTTTCCTGTGGCCTGTGTTACACTTTTCTGTGTTCTTGATGGCTTTGAACAACACAAATCTATTCCCTGACAGTTCTTCATGCCAAAACTTCAAAACTGCTGGACTGCAGTATCAGCAGGCTGGTTCTTTTTAGAGCCTCCAGGAGAGAGATGGGGCCCTCACCGTTTCAAGCTCTTGAAGGCTCTCTGCATTCCTTAACTGGTGCCTCCTTCCTCCAGCCACTCTAATTAGCCGTGTTCTCCCATGAGCACACTTCTCAGTCCTCCTCTGCAGTCAAATGCTCCACTACCGTTTTCTCGGAATTGCATTTAGGGACCCTTGGATCATCCATGACAATATTTCCACTCCCATATCCCTTATTTATTTATGGCTCCAATACACAGGTCCCTACTATGACTATGGGAACCCTTATTCAGCCTTCCACATCTGGTGAGCACTACCCAAGTCCTCAGGGGTTCCACTTGTGAAGGGTAATTTGTCCAGTTGAGGGACAGGAAGAGCATGTCTTGCCCGGGGCGCAGGAAAGGGAAATGGTGGATGTATGACTGATGAGATAGGAGGTGTGCTAATGTACCAGGGCTGCTGTAACACACTCTCATGGATGATTATTTTAAACAGCAGATGTGCATTTTCCATCCTCCTGGAGGCTGGAACTCCAAGACAAAGATGTTAGTGAGTTTGTGTCTCCTACGTCTCTGTCCTTGACTAGATTCCTCTGTGTCCCCAGATGGCCACTTGTCTGTGTGCACTCATCACCAATATCTCTTCTTTTTCTTATAAAGCACCTAGGCATGCTGAATTAGTGCCATCCCTGTGATCTTACTTAAACTGAAATCACTTTTTAAAAAGCCCAGTCTTTTTTTGTTTTATTTTTCAAGACAGGGTTTCTCTCTCTAAATAGGCTGTCCTGGAATTTGCTCTGTAGACCAAGCTGGCCTCAAACTCATAGAGAGCTGCCTGCCTATGCCTCCTGAGTACTGGGATTAAAGGAATGAGTCACCAATGCCCAGAGAAAGGCCCTGTCTTTAAGCCCAAATTCTGAGGTATCCATGGAGTGTTGTATGGAAGGGTATGGGTACAGAGCATTCCCTAATAATTAAGATCATGTTTTGAAGGGCTTTGGGTGTGATAATGACCTTGATTTTGAAAAATGCGGTCAACTAAAGGCTTTTAAGGACTGCAATGACAAAATCTGATAGTTTGGTCAATAACATTGACCCAGGAAGAAGGAAGGGATGAAATTTAACATGGAGAACAGGTAGAAGCTTGATATCCTGTCTATGAAGGACACAACATGGAAGAAGGGTTGTTGGCCCTATGCTAGGACAAATGTAGTGTGCTACTCTTGTCCAGGATGTTGTCCATTCCACCACATACTTGTAGAGTACAGAGAGAGAGAGAGAGAGAGAGAGAGAGAGAGAGAGAGAGAGAGAGGGAGGGGGGAGAGAACCAATCAGGTCATCAGATTTGGCAGCAAGCACACTTTACCAACTGAGTCATCTTACTGACCCAACAATATTTTTATGTCATCAAGTTGAACTAAAAATAAACACTTGGGTGCCAGGAATGAAGCAGGAAAGCAGAGTCTGGTCTGTAACATGGGTCTAGCATTAGACTATAAGGCCAGATATGGACTCAAGGTTGGTGTGGGTATAGTAAAGCCATATGAGAGGAAGGGAGGTAGAACCACACCCAAGAGTTCAAGGGTCTTAGAGGGCTCAACTTATAAGAGGGAAAAACTCTGACCCCTTATTCTGGAAACTCAAGAAATCATGACGACTGCCTCAGAATGTGGATGAGGTGAGGTAGGGGCACAGTGATATATGAGAACATGAAATATTGTCTGTACTTTAAATGTCTAAATTTATGGGGCTGGAGATAAAGTTCAGTGGTAGAGTGCCTCTCTAGCATGTGCAAAACCCTAAGCTTGATCCCCAGGACTGCCTTATTAAAAAAAAAATCTAAATTTATTTTCCCCACATGGCAAGGAAGCCTCAAACCAAATATTAACTCAAAATTTATCCCAGAACCTAAAAGCCGTATAGTAAAAGGAGTGAGCAATACCAACTAAGAAAAAGAAAAATAAATACGAAAATTGGATTCCCACACATTTGAACAGTTGCTGATAATGAAGAAAATAGAAGAAAATCCACTCTTAAAATAAAAATTAAAAAATCAAAATGTACCCTATTCCAAAGAACATAGAAAATGTTTCAAGATTAAAAGAATCTAAGTCCCATGAAGAATGACTTTCAAACAATATAGACCAAAAAAAATTTTTTGTCCGGTTTTTGGAAAGGAAGATACAGAACTCATATAAATATCCAAGATACTCTGTGTGTGTGTGTGTGTGTGTGTGTGTGTGTGTGTGTTTGTGCAAAGGTATGTGTTCACATATGTGTGCACATGTGAACATAGACACACATGTAAGAGACGTGATGCTCATTTCCAAAGCCCGATGTCGATATGTCCTACCTAAACTTAGGCGGCAGAAGAGCCAGCATGTGTCTAGAAATGGGGTGTGAGGAGCAACAGCAAACGGGATCTCAGCTGGAGAGTGGAAAGGGGTGACTACGGGCTTTGGAGTCACTCTGCTGCTATTTCTAGACACTTGTCCCTTCCTTCATCCTCAAAACTCCTGGCAATTTTCAAGCAGATGGCATGAGATTTCACCATCTGTTTCCTCCCGTCACAGTGGCCTGTCCCTACTCACCTCCCAATCTCAGAAGATTTTAGCACCCTACTTACAGGCTCTCTCTTTCTCTGGCCTGTTACTCCCACCATTATCCCTGGGAACTTCGTACCCATGCCCTACCTGATTGCCTCCTACAAATTTTTGCAGATTGTCTTAACATTTTAATTTATCTATTGGGGTTTGTATGGGAGCACCCACGTGCCCTGGCACAAGTGTGGCAATCAAAGGACAACCCGTGAGAGTTGGGTTTTTTTTTTTCATCAGATGGGTGCCAGGGATGGAACTTAGTTCACCAGGCTTGGCTGCAGGTACCTTTAACGACTGAGCCATCTTGCTGGCAGTAAATTCTTAATCAACAGCCTTCCTTCTTCCATTCCAGGGTCTGACTCTAGAATGAATCTTACCCCTTCCAAAAGTTTTAATGTCAAATGCCCCTCAAAACATCAGCATCTTGATCCAAATACTGACTTTAATTACCCAGTTTACTTTACCAAACCCACTTCATTCCAGCTGCTTTCACTACCCTCATCAATCTCTGGCCTCTCTTTCCTTTTTATCCAGTCTGGTCAACAGTTGATGACTAGGAAAACTCTGTCTGCCCCATCAGCCTGTGTGTGTATGTATGTATATACCTACATATCCATCCAACTATTCATCCACCCATCCATCCATCCATCCATCCATCCACCCACCCA
>CABHPP010138635.1:4528-17885 GCA_902168425.1 Peromyscus attwateri | reverse complement strand
TGTGTGTGTGTGTGTGTGTGTGTGTGTGTGTGTGTGTGTGTGTGTGTGTGTGGTTGTCACAGCTTTAGAAATCTCTGCCGCATTCCTCTGGATGCGGAACTGTATCGGAGCCTCAGCTTTGCAGCAACCTTTCTAATCTTGGGTTCTCCAGTACTGAAAGGTCCTCTGGGTTGGTGCGATGTCCACCTAGAGAGCTCGAGAGTCTATAGACGGCGACATTGACACCATTCGAACAGCAGCACTGAATTCTTTTGTCCTGGGGCGAGAGATGGGTGACACTCAACCTGATTAGTCACTGGTTGTATTTTAGTCCAGGCTTGTTCATGAGCCTTTCAATCTGATGTTGGAGACACAGGGCTTCCCCAGCTCCTCATCCACCATCTCTCCTGCATGGCCTTCCCGGCATCTGCAAGTGTTAATCTACCAGTGAGGTCCCGGTCTTTATCATCTTTGGGGAGTAAGCCCTCCTTAGGCTAAGATCTTTGTGGCAAGTGACTATAAGTGTCCAGTTTCAGATCCTTGGGGGTCTTAAGATGGACATACTTCAGCAGTTTTCTCTCAAAGAAGATGTAGCACAACTTGCTGACAGTGAAGAGGTTCTTCCTCTTTGTACCCCTCCTCTGGACCTTTTCAAGGCAGGCTTCTCCAACTTCATTCTCCTTCCAAAGGGTGTATGCACAGTCAATGTGGTGATAGCCTGTATCAGCGGCCACTCGAACAGCCTCTTAGACTTTTCTGGTGTGAGATTTCCAGGTGTCCAGGCCTACAACAAGTATCTTGGCTCCGTGAAAGCATCCATGGTTGTTACAAGAACAATGCTGGATAAGCAGATAAACATCCATCTGCTTCCTTTCCTTAAGATTTACATCCTTGCACGATTTAGTATCCAAACTAAAAAAGAAAAAAGTCTCTTTTTTCTCCCAAAATTGTACATGTCCTGTCTGACACTGCTTCATAATCTTTTTTACTTTTATTTTTTGTCTGGCACTACATGTGTGCATTGCTTGAAGAGTCCAGAAGAGTTTGTTGGATCTCCTGGAACGGGAGTTGAAAGCATTTGTGAGCCACCATGATGGTGCTGAGAATCGAACCCTAGTCCTCTAGAAGAGCAGCCAGTGCTTTTAACTGCTGAGTCCTCTCTCCACTCCCCTACTTTATAATCTAAAAGAGGACAATTAAAGAAAAGGATGAGGAAACTTTCAGGACAGCAAAACGAAGAAATGCTGAGATGATGAATAGAAACACAAAGATTACAAAATTAAAGAACCAGGGCCAGATGATCCAACATCCAGTATTTGGAGGCTACAGAAAGAATATACATTATTTAACAAATTACCATGAAGCAAATTATGCCCAGACTCAGAAGCTTAAAATACTAGTAAACATTCACTTCATTCTCTCTGTGGCTGTGAGTTCAGGAATGACTTAGCTAAGTAGTTCTAATTCAAGATGCTTCATGAGGGTCAACTAGGTATGGGACAGGGAAACAGTTTGTCTTTTTAAGACTTGATTATAATTAGAGAATTCATTTCCAGTAGTTCCCAGGACTAGCGAGATTGTTGATAGTAGAAGTTCCTTACCATGTGGGCTATGAAATGGCTTGAGTATCTCATGACACAGGGGGCTCCTTCCCTAAAGCAAGTGATCCAAGAGAATAACAGCAACAAAAGCCTAAAATACCCTTGATGACGTCATCCACTGTCACTTCCACAATATCCTATTGGTTGGTCACACTGTCCATCCTTATCAATGAGACTCCAAGAGCCTGGGTTACTGTAAGAGGTAAAAGAAATGATAGAAGAAAATTTCCTAGATGAGAAGTTATTAGATTCCAGATTAAAGGGTTCTTCAAGTTTCAATCACAATGGATAAAATAGACCCTCATCCAATGTATATGATTGTAAAATTTCAGAACATTTCAAACTAAAAAGGAAATCTCATAAAATTCTAAGAAGCAACATAAAAGATGTCACATGCAAACATGTAGAATGACTGTGGCATTATGTTTCTCAATGGCAAGATTATATGACATATAATGCCATGTGTAATGGATGAAGACATAATGTAACAAAGTAAAAAGTCTAAAGAAAGAATTATTTAAGCCTATAATTTTATCCCCAAGAAGAATCATTTATTAAATGTTAGTTAAAAAAAATAAAAAACCAAGTTTAAAAAAATTCCTTTCTCAGAAATCCTGGGGAAACAGGGTCCAGGAAATAAGGAATTCAATACAAGGAAGAGAAAAAGGTCACCAGAACGATGGAGACAGGGTTGCCCAAGACAACAGCAACGTGCCAAGTGTAGAGTTCAAACAGAACGGACTTGACAAGGTCGGGAGACTCAGGAGGCTGCTCCACGCAGAGCTTCCGTGGAGAGAACATCTGATGGACCTGAACACATCCAGAAGAGTTTTACACAACCCACGCTGGGATTTGAAATTGAATCAGTGACAAATTCTCCTGTAAGTGTGAGGGGAGATTCCCTCTCTGCTCTCTGAAGTTTATTCCCTGGAGGGAAGAGACAAAGATTAACTAGAGAGAATGACATATAAATTTAGATGATGCAAAAAGAGTGCATCACACTCCTGTGACAAGCTGCTGCTCTTTAATGTTATCCAGACAAGTTTTGTTCTTCCGTGGATGAGTGAGAGAATGTGGACAGTTTGGGGGGCTTGGGAACGGTTGCTAGAGGAGTGAACCGCTCTGCCATTTCCTTGGGATTTGATTGGGCTCGAGGGGGAGAAATGATTTGCAGCTCCACCAGGTGTGGTTAGATTCCCTGTTTGGTTGTCTTCTCTGAGACAGATGACAGCACCTCAGGCTGCTGGTGAAGGACAGTTGTGTTCCCATGTGCAGCCTGGTCTTCATGAGGATGAGGGAATGTGGAAGAAAACCTTCACATTTACATCAAATTACTCAGCATGCTCTGCCCCAGCAAAGAAAACAAAACAAAACCCTCATATATTGTCAATATCATTCCAAGAAATAAGACAATGGAAAAAATAAACTGTTCCTTCCAGTTCCAGAAGGAAAACAAGACACTGGAGGAACTACAAAACAATCAAAGCTTGCTACACACCTCCACGGGGACCAGTGTTTACAGAGTCACACACACAAAATCCCAGACTACTGATCTAGCTACATTATTGGAAGACTGGGGAATGAAAAGTGTGTGCCTGCGTGATGAGGCTGGTGATGAAAAGATAGCTGTAATCTACACTTTCCACAGTGGGAAGTCAATGGATATTATCTACAACAGGAAAGCCCACGAGCAGAAACATCATCATATCATGTTGAGATGTGAAGGAAAAAGCATTGTGAGCAACTTGAAGTCTTTGCGTCTGGTCGCCTTTACCAAGCAGTAATCAGAGGAGGGCACAGAAGAAGTGTCGCTCTCGTTTGTAGTAAGCCTTCTGAAACTTCACTGTTCTGCCTTAGAGTCATATACATTTCCATGCAGATAAAGCTAATTATCTTTAATTAGGGGGTAGCCAATTGTGTTGGACACTGAGAAACAGTTCAGAAAGATAAGAACAGAGTAGGAGATATCACACAGTGGTAGAGCCTGTGGTGAGTATGTGTGAGACTCTGGGTTCCATCCAGGGTCTCTCTCTCCCTTCTCTCTCTCCCTCTCCCACACCTGTCTATCTCTCTGTCTCTGTCTCTCTGTCTCTGTCTCTGTCTCTCTCTCTCTTTCACACACACACACACACACACACACACACACACACACACACACATGAGAAAAAGAAAGAAACCAGCATATAGTTCATTAAACTTGACAACCCATAATAGACACCATAGGGAAAGAAGTATAGTCGTCAATAGACACTAGGGAAAGAAGTATAGTCGTCAATAGACACGGGAAGATGATCTACTTCATTAATAACTAAAGACATTCAAATTAAAGAAATGTCCCAAGGCTATATATTGGCAATTGAAAAAAATACACAACGTTGGAGGATATTGGCAAGCTCAGACTTGGCAATGACCGTGTGGATTAGGCAAACACTGAAGGCTAGCTTGGACTGCCTACGAAGGCATACCGAGTGCCTGGCTTCTGTGTAAGCCACTCTTCTAGGACTTTTTTTTTTTTTTTTTGAGCTGAGGATCGAACCCAGGGCCTTGTGCTTGTTAGGCAAGCGCTCTACCACTGAGCTAAGTCCCCAACCCAGGACTTCTTTATTCTAACGGTATACTCATGTAAGTGTTCTGTCCATGTCGAGGGCACTCCTTGGAAATAACACAAATGTCTCAGTACCAAACTAGCTAATGATACTGCCTTCTTATGGAAGTCCATATGCTGCCAAGATCTGAGTGCTCGGATGGGAAAGAGGACAAGATATCTGAAATTACCTTTTAAAAAGGGTTTTGAGGTGTGTGTGTGTGTGTGTGTGTGTGTGTGTGTGTGTGTGTACTGGGAGGGGGTGAGCATGAGGAAGCCAGAGGTCAACATCAAACATCTTTTTCAGTTACTCTCCTTTGGGGTAGGGGGTGGGGGTCAGGGATGAGAACTCTCCCTGAGCCTGGAGTTTGCTGATTAGGCTAAACTGGCTGGCTAACGAGTCCCTGAGGTCCCTCCTCCTGTGTCCCCCCACTCCAGCACTAGGGTTATGGAGGTGTACCACCCAGCTTGTTTTGTTTGCTTTTTGCATGCATTCTGGGATCAAGCTCCTGGCCTCATGCTTGTGTGGGAAGCGTTTTGCTCATGCTGACAGTATTTATAACATGACTCTGTCCGTGCAGCCAGTGGAGACAAGTGACATCCATAACTATGGTGATACTTTATTAGCTAGATCGTTACAATTTTCCTTAGTTATGATAAAAGGTAAGTTAGATATGAAACCTTAGACTCACACATATAGGATAGATAAGATATCTTCTTTAATTTTGCCAAATACAAATAGACTAGATATTATAAATAGACTAGACAGTGTAACTGTAATTCTTGCTTGATAATTGTTTTGTTATCTGTAATTTTACTATGTGAAAGTTAAAAACCTTCCTTTTTGAAAAAAAGAAAAGGGGAAGTGCTGTGGGATGTTCTGTATGTTAAATGTGTTGCTCTGATTGGTTAATAAATAAAACACTGATTGGCCAGTAGCCAGGCAGGAAGTATAGGCGGGACAAGCAGAGAAGAGAATGCTGGGAAGTGGAAGGCTGAGTCAGAGAGACACTGCCAGTTGCCGCCATGACAAGTGAGATGTAAGGTACCGGTAAGCCACGAGCCACGTGGCAACTTATAGATTAATAGAAATGGGTTAATTTAAGATATAAGAATTAGATAAAAAGAAGCCTGCTGTGGCCATACAGTTTGTAAGCAATAAAGGTCTCTGTGTGTTTACTTGGTTGGGTCTGAGCGGCTGCAGGACTGGCGGGTGAGAGAGATTTGTCCTGATGGTGGGCCAGCCAGGACTGGAGAAAACTCTAGCTACACATAACAATCGGGCACCTACTTGGTGGCCAATAGAAAGTCTTAGCTAACTTCCCTATGGAGCTGTAAGGCCAAGTAGTGACTTTTCAAAGCAAAATATAAACTATTAAAATGCACTGGACAGGGAAGTTCGGCTCAGTGGTTTAGAATCCGGACTTCATATTGCTTTGTTGTTTCTATTGATCAACTTAGTCGTGATTATATGTGATCAACTTTGATTTAGAAAAGCTATAAATAAAAGAGTCTACTTTATGTGTTTTGTAGATTTTACATACTGAATAATTTTAAATAAGCTTTCTTTACAAGTTATATAATTCATTGGCTTAAAAAAAATAATCTAGAACATAATATCCTCCATTTCCTTCCCCAGCTGTCCTGTGCTTTCCTGACCCAAGAAGGTATCAGCTGACCTTTAAGAAGGCAGTGTACTCGGGTGCCAGTCCTGGCTCTGCTCCTCACTGACGAGTGACCTTGAACACAGTCCTTAGACTCTCTGACACTGTCTCCTAGTCATCCCACTGGGGCACAGACTTTTCCTGCACATCCCACAGGGACCACAAGGACAAATGAGGTAACCGTGGTAGAAAGCCTCAGCCAATGAAAGGCCTTTTATTTTGCAAAGGAAGATCCTTCCAGAAGTTGAAGCCTTCGGTCCTCTGGTCTCCATGGCTACATTTCCCCCAGTAAGCCTCCAGTGCCTTCTTAGACAAGGCGTTGTACCAGGGGCTCCTGGCCCACACTGGCTCAGTGTGTTGGCTGGTCAATTTGACACAAGCTAGAGTTTTCTGAAAGGAGGGAATCTCAACTGAGAAAATGTCTCCATAATATCCAGCTATAAGTCATTTTCTTAATTAGTGATCAATGGGGGAGGGCCCAGCCCATTGCGCCATCCCTGGGCTGATGGTCCTGGGTTCTATAAGAAAGCAGGTTGAGCAAGCCATGATAAGCAAGCCAGAAAGTAGCATCCCTCTACGACTTCTGCATCAGCTCCTGCCTCCAGGCTCCTACCCTGTTTGAGTTCCTATCCTTTCTTCAATAAAGAACAGCGATATAGAAGTGTAAGCCAAATAAAGCCTTTCCTTCTCAATTTGTCTTTTGGTCAAGGTGTTTTGTCACAGCAATAGAAACCCTGACTAAGACACTCAGTCTCTCCTTCCAGGAGCTCAAGAGAGGTACAGTCAAACATGAGAGATATGACAGAATTGCTATAGGCAAATAGTGCTGAGACTCAGAGGAACCATAAAAAAAAAGTGATGTCTTAGTCAGTGTTCTATTGCTGTAAAGAGACACCATGATGACCACAGCAACTCTTATAAAGGAAAGCATTTAATTGGGGATGGTTTATAGCTTCAGAGGTTTACTCCATTATCCCCATGGTAGAAAGCATGGCAGCATGCAGGCAGACATGATGCTGGAGAAGGAGCTGAGAGTTCTACATCCAGATCCATAGGCAGCAAAAAGAGAGAAAGCCACTGAGCCTGGCTTGGGTCCTTGAAGCCTCACAGCCCATCCCCAGTGACACACTTCCTCCAACAAGGCCACGCCTCCTAATCCCTCCCAAGTAGTGCCACTCCCTGATAGCTATGCATCCAAACATATGAGCCTATGGGGGCCGTTCTTATTTAAACCACCACAGGTGGCATTTGTGTTGTCTCACTGAACTTACTAGAATTTTTCCATGTAGAGTACTAAGAGATTTCTTGGTTGAGTTTAAATTGCCATCAATTCCTCACCTGCCTTCCTTTGTCAAACCTTACCTGAGCCACATGGGAGTGGAGCATCAGAAACTTCCTCTCAGCTGCTTGTCCCTACCAGAAAGCATTTGTGGAAAGTTATTAACTCCAGATTCCCACGTTGTCCTTCCAGCAATATGTACAAGATGCAAGGGATGACATGTGTCCTGGTATACACAGGACTAAGTAAGTTTTTAGATTTATTCAGAGATGACATTAGAGGAAGTTCCTGAGTATTTCATATGGCCACCAGCCAGTACCAAGCCACGACAAGCATTTTCTTTCTTTGTACGAAAATATTTTTCCCCTAAGAAAACAGTCTCCAGCCAATCAGTAGCAGAGCCAGGAATGTACCCTGGGTGGTGTGCTTGCATGTCCATTCAAATTGGCTTTCACCAAAATCCTGGAGAGTAGATGGAAGTAAACTTATCTGAATATAAGAGGGTAGGTTTGGAGCTTGGAAGGCTTTGGGGGACACCACCACTCCCTCATTTTGACCTTGTGGAAAAGGTCAGGTAGTGGAACCGACATTTTTGAGGTAGGGCAGCTGCTTCCCTGAACTGGGGTTTCAGATCTGCCCTTCTGGGTTTAGGGTTAGAACGTTCTAGAGAGCTAACCGGGAGGAGATCCCTTTCCTTCTGTGACTGTCCTCACCAGGTGACCAGGTATATGCGGTCTACACAGGCCGCCCTTTGTCTTCTTATTCCAGTTCTCTATCTAGCCCCCCACCAATCCATCCATCTGGTGTTCCTGTATCATCATCGTGTGTGTGTGTGTGTGTGTGTGTGTGTGTGTGTGTCCACTCTCCTTACTTCTTTCACACTTACCCAGCCTCACCACAAACACACATTCACTTAGGATTCACTGCTCTTGCTGTGAGGTTGTTTAATTAGTTCTGTGAAAAAAGTGAGTTGCATTCACGTCGACATGTGATACCGTCTGTCTCTTTCATGACAGACACGGGTATGCACAGTACCTCGTGTTTTCCTTTCCTTCCTTTGGGGGGTGATGATATAAGCATCTTTTCTTGGGTTTTTGTTTTCTTTTCCAGGTATCTTATTTGGAAAAGCAGCTCCTTAAATACTGTGCCCATTTTTATTGGATTGTTTTATCACTGAGTTGTAATAACTCTTTCTATATTCTGGATAAAAGTCCTTTGCCAAAGCTATTGGGGAAGAACGTAGTGGGGTTCTATGACCTGAGATCGAATCATGGGACCCAAATGGTAGGCAGAGAGAACCAACTCCCAGATGTCCTCTGACCTCTGCAAATTGGGGCATGTGTGCGCCAGGGCCAAATACAAATAAATCCAATTATGTCTTTTTTTTTTTTTTCAGTAGGTGATTTGAATTGTGCATGCCAAGAAGAAGAAAAGTCATCTTAGTTGGATTGTTTGATTAAACAATTGTTAATTGTGTAATAATTGGAAACTTTTTATTTTCTGTTCATAGGTTGGAGCAAAGATCTGTCTTCAGACTTTAGGTGCACATACCACATATGCACGCGGGAAACCAGCCCTTTGTGTCTTCCCTGGTGAGTCTGCCATTTTTCTACATCTTGGATTAAATTTAGGGACGACCCCATTGGTATCCAGAGACCTGGGAAAAGGGCTGGAGGGATGAGAGGACCCCATGACATGATGGGTCTATGGGATTATCCTAGGCATGAGCTGGGATTTATGACATTGTTTCCTGCTCTGGAGTCTTTTTGTTTAGAACAGGCTCTTTGGCCTGTTATAGTTTAATGTATAATGTCCCTAAAAACCTCTGTGTGGAAGGAAGGCTTGATCCTGCAGCAATGTTCAACGTGGCGCAAATTCATCAAAGCAATGATCCGTGGGCCAAAAGAAACCTTTCTTCTTTTAAGTTGTCTGCCCCTCAGGTGTTTTGTTACAGTACCAGAAATGTAAAACAGATACTCTTATATAGTCCCCATCCACATTGCCTCCCTAGCTGCCTTAGAATGTTCCATATTTGGATTGAATTGTGTTCCAGGATGGATACCTAACCCCTGGACCTGTGAATGTGACTTTATCAGAAAATTATCACATTTAGATGAGGTCACTAGCATTGCCTCAGTCTTAAAGATGGGAGAGACTGGAGTTGGGACTGAAGTTCAGGAGTAGAGTGCTACATGTATGCACTCAGTTTCCAGTGCTGAGAAAAGGAAGGGGGGTGGGTGCAGGAGGAAGGAGGAATGCAGGGGAGAGGGGAAGAGAGGGAGAGAGAAGAGTGCTAGGACCCAGATACAGACATAGGAACATGCACGGTGAGTTTGAGGTCAGCCTAGGCTGCGTGAGAACCTGCCTCAAAACAAAGCACAGTGGTTGGTTTTGAGAGCCAAAGAAAATTTGGATAACGTTACAGCCCCTCCTCCTGAGCCAGTATGGCCTAATATATTTCAGTACGATGGCTGCTTTTCCTTGGACTCAAGACTATTGCCTTGCAATTTCAGAGAGAGAAAATCTTGCTGTCTGAGTTCAGTACCACCTGGCTCACCACCAGCCTTATATAAACGATGATCTACAATCTGCATGGTGCTCACCAGCAGCCTGCTTTAAGAGGCCCTTTTTTAAGGTCTTAAGGCCTAGGGGGGCTGTCTCTACAGTACCTAGCTCTAACTTGTAAATTTTATGCATGCTCTGGAGGTGGGGATACAGAAAGGAGCAACAAGGAGGTATAAGAAGACATCTGATAGGGCTGGAGAGATAGCTCAGTGGTTAAGAGCATTGGCTGCTATTCCAGAGGTCCTGAGTTCAATTCCCAGCAACCACATGGTGGCTCACAACCATCTGTAATGAGATCTGACATGCAGGCAGAACACTGTATACATAATAAATAAAAAAATCTTTAAAAAAAGAAAGAAGACATCTGATGAGTTTTGTCTTTCCCTCTCAGCTTCAGCATGGGCTCCTGTGTCCGGCTTCTTTCTTCTCTGCCCATCATGGGCTTACCTATGTCCTTTTGTGGTATCTCTGCAGGCCTCAGGAAGGACAGTACATGGAGAGAGAGGAGAGCAGAATCCTGCACAGTGAGCTGGAGAAAGGCCTGGCCTTCAGGACACAAGGTCTACTGCTCGGGGCGGCTGGACCTTAGTTAGGCCAGGGCTTCCCCTCCCCCACCTACCCCATTCTGCCAATCTGAGAGAGATAATGGCACCTGCCACCCAGGGTGAGCTTCTCGGAGCTCACAGCTCAGCTGCTCCCATAGTGCCAAGAGGGGGAAAGGTCTTGGCAAGATGGAAGCTGAAAACACAGCCAGGAGAGTGCTTGAGGGACACACAGTACGGCGAAGGACAGTGGCTCCCTAAGTGAACTCACTAAGCGCTCAAGACCTGGCTTGCTGACTCCTGTTGTGGGCTTCTCATGGACAGCTGCTGTAGCAGAGCATGGGGCAGACTGACAGACAACCAGTCCTCAGCTCCAAACCAGAGGGCCTATGGGTAGCCTGGGAGGGCCTCTGCACCTGCACAGTGTTGTCTTAGGATTTCTATTGCTGTGTAGAAGCCATGATCCAGAGAAGCTGGAGAAGCAAAGGACTTTTTTTTTTATTATTATTATTTGCTTATACTTTCATATCACAGTCCACCATTGAAGGAAGTCAGGGCAGGAGCTCAAGACAGGAGCTGAAGAAGAAACCATGGAGGGGTGCTGCTTACTGGCTCGCTCTCTATGGCTTGCTCGCTCTGCTTTCTTATAGCACCTAGGACCACCAGCCCAGGGGTGGCCCCACCCACTCCCCCGTCACTCATCCATCAAGAAGCTGACCTACAGACTTGCCTACTCGCCAGTCTTATGGAAGTATTTCTCAAGTGAGGTTCCTCTTCCCAAGTGACTCGAGCTTGGGTTGAGCTGACATCAAACTAGCCAGCACACACGTGTGTGAGGTAGGATGCAAGTCGGGGAGGAGCCCTGTGGTGGCAGGGGAAGCTCACGTCAACACTACAGCTCTGTACGTAGTTGTGTGTCTGCATGTCCCACGGTATGGGCGTACGTGCAGTTTGGTGTCTGTGTCCAGCCATGAGCACCTGCGCAGGACTGAGTATCTGTTAAGGCACTGGTTCTTAACCTATGGGTTGCGACCCCTTTGGGGTTCGAATGACCCTTTCATAGGGGTCGCCTAAGACTATCAGAAAACACAGAGACTTACATTATGATTCATCACAGTAGCAAAATTACAGTTATGAAGTAGCAAAGAAAATAATTTTATGGTGGGGGTTACCACAACATGAGGCGCTGTATTAGAGGGATGTTGCATTAGGAAGGTTGAGAACCACTGTGTTAAGTGGAAATGGGGTGCTCTACCTTCCTTCGGGCTGGAGGCACAGTGATTATGCTGTGGAGTGTGGATAGGGTGCCAAAAGGGCACAAAAGCAATTCTCAGTATGAACAGGCCAGCATCTTAGCCTGGCACTCAGTTCATCCACAGCTTGCGGTATGGAGTCTCCATGTGCCTTCTCTACTCTTGCTGGGCACATCTATGTGGTCATGTGAGTTTGGGCTGGTTACTTCCTTTCTGTGTCTTATTCTATCAAATATCCAATGAGCAGGGCACATCTATGTGGCCATGTGACTTTGGGCTGGTTACTTCCTTTCTGTGCCTTATTCTATCAAATATCCAATGAGCTCTGATGGCAGTTTGTAGACAGTAGAGTAGAGAACATATCTAAGGTTAACTTCGTGCTGGGTCTCTGACTTTGGGCCTTCTGGGCCTTTCTTCTTGCTGTCCTTGGTAGGAAAGTAGCCGGCTTCAGTAGATCTGGGCAGCCATTGCCTAGCTGTATCAAGGGGCCTCGCTGGACTGGGAACATCCCCTGGGTGAAAGCAATAAAGAGTGACTCATCCCTCTCCTGGAGCTGCATTCTAGACAGCCCTAGTCCTCTGCCTCCAGAGCCCTGGGTGTAGCTAGCCAGGGCAGAGAGGAAGTGGGAGGGAGGCGAGAGGGCCTCATCCATTCATCCTCTTTCTGGGGCTATCCACAGAACTATGTGGTCCTTCCAGTAGAGCCAGAAATCCCATTCGCACTGAGGCCTAGAGTAGGTGGAGCCAACCCCATGGGGCAGTCGGGGCCCCAGGTGTATGACCATAGCCTAGAGTCTGGCCTGTAATGTGTCAGCCCACCTAACAATAGCTGCCCCCCTCCCGAGGCCTGGCTTCTGAGAAGCCTAGCATTTGAGAGACCTAGAGTTAGCTGCTGGGGAACCTTATTTTCTCTAGTTCAGCACATAGCCAAAGACATGGCAAGCAACAGGCGCCAAGGAGGAAATCAATCGTGACCCTACATCGCTCTCTGCCCACAGATGGGGCGGTGCTGGGGTTAGTCGGGACAGAGAACAGGATGTGAAGACAGGACAGAGCAGCCACCGAGGAAAGCTGGAGGACCTAGAAGGTGGTCCTCAAAGAGTCACGGGTGCTCAAGGTGATGGGGCTTTGGACACTATGCCATGCTTAGGCTGTGAGGGGGCAGGGGAGGCTGCAAAGCATCAGTCATGGGTACAGAGTCTCCATTTTTACAAGACGAGAGGCTACAGAGGTGGCTATTGAGGATGGCTGACAAAAATGTGAATACAGTCTACCGAGCTGTACACTTCGATGGTTACAATGGCAAACTTTATGTTTTGTGGGTTTGAAGTGAGTATAACCTCATGGCCTTCTTGTCTGCATCACCAAATCAACTCAGAACTGGCTCCCTGGCCCTTTCTTTCCCTCTCTTCTCCAGTTCAAAAATGCCCACATCCCTGAACAGCCAGCACTGTCTTCGATCTGCAGGCGAGCTCCACACACTCGGGTCTCAGCACAGTCTTCATTGTTCAAACCCAGAATGCTTCACACAGTCACATGTCATGGTCTCATCTTTTCTGTCTCGTTCTGATTTTAGCACATTCACTGTTGACAGGGGCAGTGCTGAGTGTATTCCCACAGTGTGTTAGTCAGCCTTCTTTGGCTATGACAAAGGGATACTGCACCATGGCAGGGAGTGTGTGGTGTGTGGTCAGACAAAGGGTGTCCTCCTAGGGATTGAACTCAAATCCTCGGCCTAACCCAATGAGCCGTCTTCTGTCCTAGTATGAACTCTTTTTTTCTTCTTTCTTTTTCTTTCTTTCTTTCTTTCTTTCTTTCTTTCTTTCTTTCTTTCTTTCTTTCTTTCTTTCTTTTTTTTCTGGAGCTGAGGACCAAACCCAGGGCCTTGCGC
>CABHPP010138634.1:4697-53696 GCA_902168425.1 Peromyscus attwateri | reverse complement strand
ACAGAGGGAACTAGATGCAGATATCCACGGTCAGGCCCTGGGTGGAGCTCCGGGAGTCCAATAGGCAAGAAGGAGGAGGGTTTATGTGATCAAGAGTTGTTGGGACCAGGGATGGATGGAATACAGGGACAAATGGCCAAATGAATAGAAACACATGAACTGTGAACCAATGGCTGAGGGGCCCCCAACTGGATCAGGCCCTTTGAATGGGTGAGACAGTTGATTGGCTTGATCTGTTTAAGAGGCATACAGGCATTTGGACCGGGCCCTGTGCTCAGTACATGAATTGACTGTTTGAAACCTAGGTCTTAGTAGAGACCCTAGGCTCAGCCTGGGAGGAGGGGACTAGACCTGCCTGGGCTGAGTCCACCAGGTCGATCTCAATCCTCGGGGGAGTCTTTGCCCTTGAGGAGATGGAAGTGGTGGGCGGGCCGGGGGGAGGGGGGCGGGCCGGGAGGAGGGAGAAAGGGGGAATTTATGGCTGATATGTAAAGTTGAATTATATTGTAAAATAAAATAAAATAAATTAAAAAAAAAGAAAATATTATAGGAAAAAGATCTGATGAAGAAAACATGTACTAGACAATGTATAGACCTGGATATGTAAATGCTTATTAAAATAATAGTTTGATTCATGTAAATAAATACATGTATACATATATAAAAAAAAAACAGCTTGGTACTGGCATAAAAACCGTCATGTGGACCAATGGAATCAAATTGAAAACCCTGATATTAATCTGCACACCTATGAACATATAATTTTTGACAAAGAAGCCAAAAGCATACAATGGAAAAAAGAAAGCATCTTCAACAAATGGTGTTGGCATAACTGGATATCAACGTGTAGAAGGCTGCAAATAGATCCATATCTATCACCGTGCACAAAACTTAAGTCCAAGTAGATCAAGGACCTCAACATAAATCCAGCTACTCTGAACCTGCTAGAAGAGAAAGTAAGAAGTAGTCTTGAATGCACTGGCATAGGAGATCACCTCCTAAATATAACACCAGTAGCTCAGACACTGAGAGAAACAATCAATCAATGGGACCTCTTGAAACTGAAAAGCTTTTGTAGAGCAAAGGATACGGTCAACAAGGCAAAGCGACAGCCCACAGAATGGGAAAAGATCTTCACCAACCCCACATCTGACAGAGGACTGATATCCAGAATATATAAGGAACTCAAGAAATTAAACATCAAAATTCCCAACAGTCCAATTAAGAAATGGGCCATAGAACTAAACAGAGAATTCTCAGCAGAGGAAACACAAATGGCTGAAAGACATTTAAGGAATTGCTCAACATCCCTCATTATCAGGGAAATGCAAATCAAAACAACTCTGAGATACCACCTTATGCCTGTCAAAATGGCTAAGACCAAAAACACTGAAGACACCTTGTGCTGGAGAGGATGTGGAGCTAGGAGAACTCTCCTCCACTGCTGGTGGAAATGAAAGCTAGTACAGCCACTTTGGAAATCAATATGGTGCTTTCTTAGAAAATTGGGAATCAATCTCCCCTAAGAACCAGCTATACCACTCTTGGGCATATACCTAAGAAATGCTCAATCATACTACAAGGGCTCTTGCTCAGCTATGTTCATATCAGCATTATTTGTAATAGCCAGAACCTGGAAACAACCTAGATGCCCTTCAACAGAAGAATGGATAAATAAAATGTGGTACATATACACAATGTAATACTACTCAGCAGAGAAAAAAAAGACATCATGAGGTTTGCAGGCAAATGGATGGATCTAGAAAAAATCCTCCTGAGTGAGGTAACCCAGACTCAGAAAGACAAACATGGTATGTACCCACTCATAGGAGAATACTAGTTGTGGAACAAGGATGACTGGATGGCTACTCACAACACCAGGGAGGCTACCTGGAAAACAGGACCCCAAGAAAGACACAGGGATCGCCCAATGATGGAGAAATGGATGAGATCTACATGAACAGTCTGGACGTGAGTGGTGGTAATGAGGGGCAAGGGGCGAGGGAAAGAGAACTTGGGGGAGTGGGAGATCCCAACTGGATCATGAACAGAGAGGGAACACAAGTAATATTCATGTAAATGAAGACCACATGAGAATAGGAAGAAGTAAAGTGCTAGAGAGGCCCACAAAAATCCACAAAGATGCCCCCACAATAGACTGCTGGCAATGGTTGAGAAACAGCCCAAACTGACCTACTCTGGTGATAGGATGGCCAAACACCCTAATTGTCGTGCTAGAAACCCCATCCAATGACTGAGGGAACTGGATGCAGAGATCCACGGTCAGGCCCTGGTGGAGCTCCGGGAGTCCAGTTGGCGAGAAGGAGGAGGGTTTGTGTGAGCAAGAGTTGTTGGGACCAGGGATGGATGGAATACAGGGACGAGTGGCCAAACGAATGGAAACACATGAACTGTGAACCAATGGCTGAGGGGCCCCCAACTGGATCAGGCCATCTGAATGGGTGAGACACTGGATTGGCTTGACCTGTTTGGGAGGCATCCAGGCAGTTGGACCAGGTCCTGTGCTCAGTGCATGAATTGGCTGTTTGAAACCTGGGGCTTAGCAGAGATGCTTGGCTCAGCCTGGGAGGAGGGGACTAGACCTGCCTGGGCTGAGTCCACCAGGTTGATCTCAATCCTCGGGGGAGTCTTTGCCCTGGAGGAGATGGGAATGGAGGGGGGGTGGAGGTGAGGGGGAGGGGAGGCGGGGGGAGAAAGGGAGAATCCATGGCTGATAGGTAAAGTTGAATTATATTGTAAAATAAAATAAAATAAATTCAAAAAAAATAAATATTCTTTATCACCAGGGTCATCGGCATGATCAGCTGTACCCTTCTACTGTGGGCCAAAGTAAACCCTCCCTTCTTCAAGCCGCTTTTGCATGGTATTTTGTCACAGCAGTAAGGAAAGTGACAAGTATGAAATTCAGATGGTCAGTCACATCAGTTATTCTTTATCCAAGACTGCTGATAGCACAGTATCTAAGCACACAAGTGAATGTTCTATTGCCAGGACTACAGACTGAGATCCTAACACAGTAAAAGATAGATGTTGACTCATAGTTCTGGAGGCTCCAGTATGAGGAGCTCTATTTGGTTTCTTTTATAAAATTTACATTTTGACAACATCTCAAATTTTAAAATTCTGATCCATTTTTTTAACCTTTTCCCAAACTTCTTGTGTTTTTATTTTTAACAAAGTTTCACCCCAGTTGTGTTATCACAACCCTGGGTAGTAGTGAACTCTTTATCTATATTTTAAAACCTTAAATATATATTTTATGTTAGGTAAAATGTATATCACCATCCCTGAAGATGTTTAAAGATCAGCATAAAGAGAAAGTTTCAAAATGAATAATCATAGGCTGAGGTCAAACCATTGAAATATTAAAGGAAGAATGCTGTGGGATGGTCTGTATGTCAAATGTGTTGCTCTGATTGGTCAATAAATAAAACACTGATTGGCCAGTAGCCAGGCAGGAAGTATAGGTGGGACTAACAGAGAGGAGAATTGAGAGAACAGGAAGGCGGAGGGAGACACTGCCAGATGCCACCATGACAAACAACATGTGAAGATGCCGGTAAGCCACGAGCCACGTGGCAAGGTATAGATTTATGGAAATGGATTAATTTAAGATGTAAGAACTAGATAGCTAGAAGCCTGAGCCATTAGGTGAAACAGTTTAAATAATATGAGCATCTGTGTGTTTATTTTATAAGTGGGCTGTCGGACTACTGGGGCTTGGCGGGACCCGGAGAAAAAACTCTCCAGCTACAGAAGAATATTTTTTGTCATATGAGGTACACGTGTAAATCTTCTTTTCATGTCAGTGATGTAACTGCTGGAGGACCAGGCTCACTCTTTTGTCAATATTATGATTGCTGAAATAAGGTGCTCCTTGTCTTCTGACAGCATCAGAAGGTTCCACTCATTGTTGTTTGATTCCCTTTTCTATGACTCAGTATATTCATGATCCATCTTTTTAGTGGAAATAAATGAAAATTTTAATTATACTCCCAGCTTTTACAAATTTTGAGAATGCTTATAGAATTATGCTTGTGTCCCTGTCATATTGAATATGACAGAAAAAGCAAAACTTGGTTTAGTATGGTTATTACTTATTATTTACTGTTCATGTGTATATATCATCAATGTTACCTTCTTTTTAAATTTTTATTCTACAATTTCAGTAGATTACTTGTTGGTTGAAACAAATTATACCAAATCTGTATTATAGGGTGAATTTATAACAAGTCTTTAGCTCAAAAGGCATGTTCTTCCATACAATTTAAAAATGAAGACAACTTGAAACAATATTAAAATAATGAGGATAATTCAACCTGAAATAAAAGCTAGAAAATGTTCATAAATATAGCTATGGTTTAGAGAGATTCTTCAGCAGATAAGAGCACAGTTGTATTCCCAGAGAATCCTTCTTCAACTCCTAGAACACACGTGGGGGCTTACACCAGTTTCAGAAGATCTGGCATCCTTTTCTGATTTCCTCTGGCACCAGGAATGCACATTGTACAGACATACATGCAGGCAGAATACTCATATATAAAACAGTAAAATCAAATATATGCATAATAGCAATTTTAATAGAATATTCTGTAACTGTTGGAAAACAGTGGAAAACTAATTTTAAATGCAAAGCAAAAATGAGACTGTGGTGGAGAATATTTATGAAATATAAATATGAGTTTTGGAAATATGTGATGATGATCATATGGTCATTTTATAAAAATGTAGAACAATAAAATGATAGTTTTTAAAAACTATTCATAGTCATTCAAAATTCTAAAAACTGAAATGAAACACAAATATTAAGATAATAAGAAAAGACACGAATTTTAATGCCTGTAGAATTTGAAAGTGACCACAAATTTGCTTCCTGTAATTTAAAGGCATTGTAGTGGTTTGGGTGAGAGTGACGTGCATGCTTAGTCCCCAGATGGTGAACTGTTTCAGAAGTACTAGAAGATTAGAAGGTGTGTGTGGTGATATATTTTGTACCCTAATAAACTTGCATGAGGATCAGAGGACAGAGCCAGCCACTAGATTAGACATGGAGGTTAGGCTGTGGTGGCACATACTATTAATCCTATCATTTGGGAGGCAGAGATCAGTATGGATCTCTGTGAGTTCAAGGCCACAGAGCCAGGCAGTAGTGGCACATGCCTTTAATCCCAGTACTGGGAAGCACACACACCTTTAATCCCAGGAAGTGATGTCTGGGCAGAGAAAGGTATATAAGGCATGAAGAAACAGGAACTCTCTCTCTTTAGGCTGAAGCTTTCTTAGAGCTAAGAACTGGTGGCTGGCTGCTCTGCTTCTCTGGTCTTTCAGCTTTCACCCTGTATCTGGCTCTGGGTTTTTTATTAAAAGACCATCTATGATTTAAACAACAGGTGTGGCCTTGTTGGAGGAGGTGTGTCACTGGGGGTGGGCCTTGAGGTTTCAAAGAGACTAGGCATGCCAAGCCTAGTCTTCTCTGTCTCTGTCTCTCTCTGTCTCTCTGTCTCTGTCTGTCTCTGTCTGTCTCTGTCTCTCTGTCTCTGTCTCTCTCTCTGTCTCTCTCTCTGTCTCTGTCTCTCTCTCTCTCTCTGCCTGTGGATCAGGATATAAAGCTCTCAGCTATTGCACCAACCCCATTCCTTCCTACTAGCTACCACACTCCCTACCATGATGATAATGGACTACCCCTCTGAAACTGTAAACTAGCCACAAATTAAAGGTTTTTGTCTTTAAGAGTTGTGTTGTCTTGGTCTTCACGGCAAGAATAGAACACTGAACAAAGACACAGATTATCTACTTTAAAATATTTTATAAAAATCTCTGTACATAGAATAAATGGAATCTTTTTAATAATATGGCTTGAGGTGAGAGAGATGAAGTGCTTGGGATACTGATGTAAATTTAACACTCATATAAAAGGAGATTTTTCACTAGCTATCTTATTTGAATAAATGATAAGAGATTCAAAATATGGATGATAGAAAGAATGAAGGTAGACTGAATTTATTTGTGATTACATACAAGAAACAATTAAATAATGAAGTAAATAGGGAGAAATGAAGTTTTTGATTTGCTAAATTCAATGAGCAATTAAAATGGGATTTTAGAAGCATAAAATGAATCACATTGCATTGTTACTAACTAATTGAACAGTGGAATTGAACAATGAAGAAGATGGCTAAGGCCCAGGGAAGAACAATGCATCATTTGTATCTAAAACCATGCTTCTTTGCTGCCAGTCTGTTGTGCTTACATCCACAGCCAATAAAGTGAGAAATCTCATTGATTACCCTTATGGAGGACTAAATAGCATCAGGAAAGAATTTAACTTGGGGACAAAAAATAAAAGCCCAAAACCCCACCATTCTTGCAGAGTCTAATTACGGTCAGTTAAAAGGGCAAAGATGGTGGCATTAAATTTTTTTAATATTTTGGAGAGCTAGAGATGTTTCAAGGGGTAAGAGCACTAAGAGCACTTGCTACGCTACTACCCATTTAGGGGCATGAAGAAAATTCTAGAGCCTGGCTTCTCTCATTCCGCTCTCGTAAACAGTATATTGATACATATTTAACTCAGGGCCTTCCATATAGGCAATCACTCTGTCACCTCCAGTCACCTCATTAGCATACATGAACACACTTAAGACTTTGTAAACCCGGTGACTTTAGAAGCTGTCTACTAGGAAAGGAGGACAAAGGACAATGTCTAGTTTTTACTTCATGGGGTAGTACTACCCTTAGAGCATACTAAGAGGACCCCTGATTTGGGTCTTTCTTTTTAAACTTACTGATTTTGTTTTGGGGGGCAGTGCCCATGCACCACAGCTGGCATGTAGAGATCAGAGGACAATTTCCAAGAGTTGGTTCTCTCCTTCTACCATGTAGCTCTCAAAAATAAAAATCAGGTTGGCAGGCATGACAGCCAGTACCTTTATCCACGGAGCCATCTTGCCAGCCCTGACTTAGTTTTATGAGGGTGAAAGATAGTCTTGTTTGGTTAGGACCTTCTTGGTTTTTGTTTGTTTTGTCTTGTTTGATTCTTCCATCAAAGTTGTCATTGGACACTTCCATACACATATACAATACGTCATAATAATTCTCACCAACCCTCCTTTATCTCCTCTGACCTCTAGCAACCCTCCTCCTTCTTACAAGTCCTTACTATATATCCATTTATTTTTGTTTTGTTTTGAGAGCCAACACATATAGCCAGGATCTTTTGTATCACAATGCATCTTCCTTGGAGGTTTGTGGGATCACTAACTGCTGATTGCCAATAAGTGTTCACTAATTGTCAACTGAGAGCAGTGACTCCCCATTTTCCAGACTCTTCTTACTTGCCACTCATGAAGTAGCCAGGGCATTGGCTCACTCTTCCCTCCTCCATACTTTCCTATTGACTGGCCATTTCTGTGCAGGATCACTGTAGGTAAGCACAGCTGCACTGAATTCACGAATAAAATAGTTGCATTGTGCCCAGAAGAAGTCATTTGACGGTCCTTATTATTCTCTTCTGACTCTTACATTCTCTCTGCCTTCTCTTCTGCTGCGTTCCTTTAGCCTTTATAGGTAATAATTAAATAAATGTCTTGTTTCTGGCTAAGCACCAAACCTTCATTTATTCTCAACAACTTGAGAATAGTGTCCCTACATCCATCATCCTTGACTTCAAAGACTCTGTATGCAGAACACTGTGTACATAATAAATAAATAAATCTTATTTTTTTTAAAAAGAGCACTTGCTGCAATTGCAGAAGACTGAAATTTTATTGCCAGTACCTTTGTAAGATGGCCACAGCTCCTGGAGATCCAATACCTTCACCCGGCCTTTAGGTTCCCTACACACATGTGCATATACATATACATAGACATAAATATAGACACATAAATCAAAGATAAAATAAAAAAGTAAAAAAATTCATATAGTTTACTGAACATAATTCTGTATGAATCATTTTATGAATCTCTTAATGAAAGACCTAGGACTTAACTTAAAATTATTACCTATTATTATTATTATTATTATTATTATTTGTGCTTGTGTGTATGTGATGTATGTTTGTGTTTCAGCATGCAAGTGCATGTCCCAGAAGACAACTTTTCGGAGCTGTTTCTCCTTGTCCACCTTGTAGAGGGAGGGTCTCACTTGTTTCTTGTGTCTGTGTTATGTGTAATACACATATTATCACACTGTGTTTGCCAGGTTAACGGGTCTTGATCCTGTTTCTTCTTCCATTTGGTTGTAAATGTGCTAGAATTATATAAGTATACAACTCTTTCTGCCTTTCTTACATAACGTTTGGGTATGGCACTCGAGTCTTCAGGCTAATGAGAAAATTTATACATTGTGCCATCTCACTGGACCTTACTTTTAGTCTTGATGTGTGATACCAATGGTGTGATGAGATAGTGATGTCTCATTTGGCATCAATCTCTATTACACAGTTTCAGTAAATGGAATATCTGTCCAATCTATAGTAAAATACTTAAACCCCCATAAAATCTTTATTACCTTCTGAAATAATAATAACAATAATTAATTAGTTTTAAAACCTTCATTTAATCACTACCATGTGTTTCCAAGAATAAAGCTGTAAGTCTTTTATCTAAGCTCACATCCTCACTGCCCTTTAGCAACCCATACACATTAGCTGGAATAAATTTGATTCTTTTTCTAGAGTAGCTATTACTATTGATTGTTAACATTGATGTTTAACCACAGGTTATTTTAGTTAAACAAGTATATTTATAACTTCACAATAACTTTTTGATTTGCCTACCTGAGTCATTTTGAAACATTATAGTTAAGATCATTGGTTTTGTCATATTTTTATATAAACGATTGATGTAGAAAAATCAATATGTGTGGCTGTGCTGGTTAGTTTTATGTTAACTAGATGCAAGCTAGAGTTTTCTGAAAGGAGGGAACCTCAACTGAGCAAAGACCTCCATAAGATCCAGCTGTAAGACATTTTCTTCATTAGTGATTGATGGGGGAGGGCCCATTCCACTGTGTGTCGCATCATCTCTGGCCTGGTGATCTGTGGTTCTATAAGATAACAGGCTGAGCAAGTCAGAGGAATCAGGCCAGTAAGCAGCACCCCTCCATGGCCCCTGAATCAGCTCCCGCCTCCAGGTTCCAGTCCTGTTTGAATTCCTGCCCTGACTTTTTAGGACGATGAACAGTGACATGGAAGTGTAAACAGAATAAACCCTTTCTTTCCCCAGATGCTTTGTGGTCATGGTGTTTCTAAAAAGCAGTAGTAACCCAAACTAAAACAGTGTCCTTGGTGTGATACTCCTTACTCATTAAAAAACAGTATGTATGATTGTTTTTCCTGCATGTATATCTGTGTACCATAGACATAACTGGTCCCTGGATAGGTCAGAAGTGGCCTCTAGACTCCTGGAGTTATAGACCATGATGAGCTGCTGTGTGTGTTGGGTCCTCAGGAAGAAAAGCCAATGCTCTTAACTGTTGAGCTATCTCTTCAGCCACCCCTGTTCTTATTTATTCTTATTTGCAATATACACTTAACATAAGGAGCAAAATACATATTTACACAAACATAATGATTACGGTGTTCTTAGATATGAGTGTTCCACTTTTTTAAAAAAAGATTTTATTTATTCATTATGTATACAGTATTCTGTATCCCTCCCCAGAATGTTCCACTTTTGAGCCAATAAGATGTCTGACTATGTGCCCAACGCCAACCTGGACAACAGGAGTGATCTGTTTGATACTCAAAGAAAGAGAAAATAGGGTCCTGCAATTTGACCTCTGACATCCCTATTTGTACCATGGTACATGTGTATGCATGTGCACATGCTATGCGGGAACACTCACACATTGACAAACACACACACACACACACACACACACACACACACACACACACTGAAATTTTTTAAAAAGAAGTTCTACTTTTGAGATTAAATATCTTGATTTGAATCTCATAATTCACTTTTTAAAGAAAAATAACCCTTAACTTTTTTTTTGTGAAATATCACTATGAGCATCCTGGAATCACTAAACTCTATGTCATCAAGGAATACATTGTAATTATCTAATGGTACTGAAAACAAAGAAGTGTTTTTGTGTTAGCATTTTGGCCAGATTTGTGGCCTTTGTGTTCTAAGGCAAGTTTAAACATATTGGCAGAATTCTCTCAGGCACAGGAGAGTGACAGAAGCCATTGGGTGGCAGAAGGACAATGGGGCACTAACTTGCTGTAGGACAGGAGGAGGGAAATTTTATTTAAACTGGTTACACCATCAACAACAGCAGCATCAGCAGCGTTTCCAGCTTTCTTTGGTTTTGGCTTTGTTTACAATAGCTTTTAGCTGACAAATATTTTTTATGTGTAATGTGTATATCATAGTATTCTGTATGCATGCGCTATAGAATGGCTACATCAGGTATGTGGTGGGTATAGCACATCATACATTTGTCCAATTTGTTACAAAGGCACTCAGAAGAGACTCTGGCAGTTAGTGGTTTTCCTGCAAACAGAACATTGTTACTAAGTATAACCAGTTTACAAAAGGCCATTTTAATTTCTTCATCTCTTTTAATTATATTTTTGTGTCTCATTTTGTCTTTGGCTTACAGTAACCAATAGCCTACTCTCCATTTCCATTAAATGAACATTTTTAATTCAATGTATTAAGTCAGACTACATTATATATATTCTTTTTTGTGCCTGGCTCATTTCATTTGATGTGGTAGGCTCCAGGTTCATCATTATTGTGAATTTCTTTTTTTTCCAACGACTGAGTAATAGACCACTGGGCATATGGCACATGAGAATTCTTTTAACATTTACCGGGTGATGAATACTTAGCCAAACACTCCCTTGCTGATTAAAAAATGGCTCAACTATCTAGGTAATATTTCCTTTCTGTGTCAGTTAGGTTTTTACTTATTTGTTTTTATTTTGGTCACTGATAAAATACTGGAGAAAATAGCAACAATGAAAGAACAAGGGATTTTAGAGCGAGGCTCCACCGTCATCTGCAGACAAATATTATTCCTTAGAGAGAGAGTTCTTGGCTTGCTGCTGGGACTTAGTGGAAACTGAACATTTGACAATGCGCCACCATGTAACCACTATGAGCTGGATATTATTTGATTCACCAAATCATATAGTAGGATGTGTGCAGCAGCAATCTATTATCAGATCAAGTGGTATATACGTGACCAGGACTGAGCAGATCTGGAAGGCACAAGAAAATCATATGAAGAAAATTTCCCAATATCTGTGTTTCTGCTCCCATTACCACGCTTTCTGTTCATATAAAGCATGCACATATAGTCTCATGGGATGTTCCCTATGATTGGATGATAGAGGAAGAGAAGACAAGAACCTGATTTACTGATGACTCTGTATATTATGCAGACACTATCTAGAAGAGGACAGCTACAGCATTACAACCCCTTTCTAGGACAACCCTGGAAAACACCTTTAAAGGAAGTTTTCACAGTGGGCAGCACTTCAGGCAGTACACATGTCAGACATTTTTTTTTTGGAAGGAGAAATGGCTAGATGTGCAATTGTTCAGTGATTCATTGTCTGTAGCCCATAGATTGGTTGATGATCAGGGACTTGGAAAGAATGTGAGTTGAAAATTTGCTAGAAAGACATCCGGAGAAGAAATATGTGTATAGATCTCTCCAGACTGGTGAAGGATGTGAAGATAACTATATACCATGTAAATGCTCATCAAAAGGTAACTTCAGCAGAAGAGAAGTTCAATAATCAAGTAGATAGGATGACCTGTTCAGTGGACAGTCAACCTCTTCCCCCAGCCATCCCTATCATTGCCCAATGGACCCATGAAAAAAGTGGACATGGTAGCAGAGATGAGGGTCATGCATGGGCTCAGCAACATGGACTTCTACTCACCAAGGCTGACCTGGCTACAGCTGCTGCTGAGAGTCAGATCTGCCAATAGCAGATACCAGTGTCGAACCCCAGACATGGCACCATTCCCTGTGGTGATCAGCCAGCTGGTGGCAGGTTGACTATATTGGACCACTTCCTCCATGGAATGGACAGTGCTTCTCCTTACTGGAGATGATAATGACTCTGGTTATGGATTTGCCTTTATTGAACATAATGATTCTGCCAAAATTACCATCTGTGCATTTAAAGAATGTCTTACTCACCATGAATTATATACAGTATTGCTTCTGACCAAGTGGCTCACTTCATAGCCAGAAAATGCAACAATGGGTTCATGATGATGAACCCACTGGTCTTAATCCATGTTCTTTACCATCCTGAAGCAAATGGCCTTATAGAAAAAAGGAATGGTGTTTTAAAGACACGGCTACAGTGCCAATTAAGTGTCAGCAGCTTAGAGGGATGGGCCAGGGTTCTCTGGAAGGTAGTATATGCTTTGAATAGGCACCAAATATTTTGAATGTTTTCTCCCATAGCCAGGATCCGTAAGTCCAGGAGTCAAGTAAGGGAAAAGGGAATATTTGAACTTCTTATCACCCCTAATGGATCACTAGGAAAAATTTTGCTTCCTGTTCTTGTGACCTCAAGTTCTGCTGGCCTAAAAATTTTAGTTCCAGGGAGGGGAACACTTCTGTCAGGAGCCACAAAAAATTATTCCATTGAAGTGGAAACTCAGACTTCCTCCTGGTCACTTTGGTTTCTGATGCCCTTAAGACAACAAGCTAAGAAAGGAGTAACAGTGTTAGGAGGGGTGATTAACCCACATTACCAATGAAAAATTGGATTGTCTCTTCACAGCAGAAATAAGAAAAATTATATCTGTAGTGCAGGAGATCTTTTAAGTACATATCTTGGTGCAACCATGTCCTGTGATTAAACTCAATGGAAAACTACTACAACACAATGTCCACAGATAGACAGAAGGCACGGATCAGTAAGGAATGAAGGAATGGGTAAGTCCTCCAGGAAAAGAGCCAAGGCCTGCTGAGGTGCTTGGTCATGGTGGAGGAAATACATAATGGGTAGTAGAGGAAGGTAGTTATAAATACTAGCTAAAGCCATGTGACCAGTTACCAAAATGAGGATTATTTCTAACATGAGTGCTTCTGTCATATTTTATGAAGAATGTGTTTATACAGAGATTTGGGCTTTCTTTCCTGATTTCTTTGTCATGTAATGTAATATCATTTGAGAGAGAATCAATGGTTATATTTAAGTTTTGAGATACTAAAAGAATATCCCTCAAGGCATATTGGCACATATTCTAAAGTTTATAATGGGTTTGTGGTTGTATGTTGGATAGTTATATCATGTTAAGCATAATTACAACTTGGCTATTGTTTTTTTTTAATTAAGAATTTTTTTATTCATTCCACATAACAACCACAGATTCTTCCCTCATCCCTCCTCCCGCTCCCCACCCCCCAGCCTTCCCCCTCAGCCCACCCTCCATCCCCTCCTCCAAGAAGGTATGGCCTCCCATGGGGAGTCAACAAAGCTTGGCCCATTCAGATGAGGCAGGTCTAAGACCCTCTCCCTGTATCAAGACTGTGAAAGGTATCCCACCATAGGCAATAGGTTCCAAAAAGCCAGCTCATGCACCAGGGATGGATTCTGTTCTACTGGCAGGGATCCCATTAAGCAGATCAAGCTACACAACTGTCTCACTTATGCAGAGGGCCTAGTCCAGTCCTGTGGAGGCTCCACAGGTGTTGGTCTAAAGTTCATGAGTTCCCACTAGTTCGTTTTGGTTGTCTCTGTAGGTGTCCCCATCATGATCTTGATGCCCCTTGCTCATAGAATCCCCCTTCCCTCTCTTTGACTGGACTCCAGGAGCTTGGCCTGGTGCTTGGTTGTGGAACTCTGGATCTGCTTCCATCAGTTATTGGATGAAGGCTCTATGATGACAGGATATTCACCAATTTGATTGCCAGGGTAGGCCAGTTCAGGCACCCTCACCACTGTTGCTAGTAATCTAATCCGGGGTCATCCTTGTGGATTCCTGGGAATTTCCCTAGCACCAGGTTTTTCCCTATACACATGATTGTCTCACTCTATCAAGATATCTCATTCATTGTTCTTCCACTCCATCCCTGTTCCAGCTCGACCATCCCATTCTCTCATGTTCTCATCCCTCATTCCCTACCCTCTATTGCCCCCTCACCCCCAGTTTACTCATAGGGATCTCCTCTGTTTCCCCTTCCCAAGGTGATTCATACATCCCTCTTAGGGTCTTCCTTGTTTTCTAGCTTCTCTGGAGCTGTGGGCTATAGTCTAGCTATCCTTTGCTTTACATCTAGTATCCACTTATGAATGAGTACATACCATGTTTGTCTTTCTGAGTCTAGGTTACCTCACTCAGGGTGATATTTTCTAGTTCCATCCATTTGCCTGCAAGTTTCATGATGTCATTGGTTTTTTGTTTGGTTTTTTGTTTTCAGTGTGTTTAGCTTTTATTCTTTTTTTCATAATTTTTTTATTTAAAAAGTTTTTTTTCTTTCCTTTTACATACCAACCCCTGTTCCCCCTCCCTCTCCTTCTCCTACTCCCCTCCTCAGCTATTCCCGTCCCACCCCCATCCCCTCCTCATATCGGGTAAGGTCACCCTTGGGTAGTCAACATGGGTTGGCATTCCAAATATGGGCCAACCTAGCCCCTCCAACTTGCATCAAGGCTGAGTAAGGCATTGCACCATAGGGTATGGAGGGGAGGAAAGGGCAGGTGGGAACATGAGGGCTTGAGATGGCCGAGTTGGGGGAGAGATGGGAAGGGACAGCAATGAAAGAGATATCTTGACAGAGTGTACCAGTAAGGGGATGGGAAGAAATCTGTAGCTAGGGAAAACCCCAGGAACTCACATGATTGTTCCCAGCAAAGACTCATAGCAATGGTAGAGACAGTGCTTTAATTAGCCTCCCCCTGCCCTCAGATTAGTGTCTAACCTAATTGTCATCATAGAACCTACATCCAGTGACTGATGCAAGCAGATTCAGAGACCCACAGCCAAACATTTGGCCAAGATTCTGGAGTTCAGTTGAAGAGAGGGAGGAAGGATTATAAGAGTAGGGAGAGGTCAGAATTATGATGGGAAAAACCACAGATAGCTGACCCAAGCTAGTGGAAGCTCATGGACTCTGGCCTAACAGCTGGGGAGCCTGCAAGGAACTGAACTAGGCCCTCTGAATGTGTGTGAAAGTTGCTTGGCTTGATGTGTTTGTGGGTCCCCTGGCAATGGGACTAGGACTTATCCTGGGTACAAGAACTGACTTTTAGCCCATGCCCTAAGATGTCATTGATTTTTACAGCTAAGTAATGGTCCATTGTGTATATATACTACATTTTCTTTATCCATTCTTCAGTTGAGGGGCAGCTAGGTTGCTTCCAGGTTCTGGTTATTATGAATAATATTGCTATGAACATAGTTGAGGAAGTGTCCTTATGGTGTGATTGAGCATTCCTTGAGTATATGCCCAAGAGTGGTATAGCTGGGTCTTGAGGTAGATTGATGCCCAATTTTCTGAGAAACTGCCATACTGATTTCCAAAGTGGTGTACAAGAATACACTCTCACCAACAGTGGAGGAGCGTTATCTTTGTTCCACATCCTCTCCAACACAAGCTGTCATCAGTGTTTTTGATCTTAGCCATTCTGACAAGTGTAAGATGGTATTTCAGAGTTGTTTTGATTTGCATTTCCCTGATGACGAAGTATGTTAAGCAATTCTTTAAATGTCTTTTGGTCAGTTGGGATTCTTCTGTTGAGAATTCTCTGTTTAGACCTGTAGCTCATTTTTTAATTGGATTGTCTGGTATTTTACTGTCTAGTTTCTTGAGTTCTTTATATATGTTGAAGATCATTCCTCTGTCAGATGAGGGGTTAGTGAAGATCTTGTCCCATTCTGTAGGATGTCATTTTATCTTACTTACTGTGTCCTTTGCTTTACAGAAGCTTCTCATTTTCCCATTTATTAATTGTTGCTCTTAGTGTCTGTGCTACTGGTGTTATAGTGAGGAAGTGGTCTCCTGAGCCAATGCTTTCTAGGCTACTTCCTACTTTCTCCTCTACCAGGTTCAGTGTAGCTGCATTTATGTAGAGGTCTTTGATCCACTTGGATTTGAGTTTTGTGCATGGTGATAGATAAGAATCTATTTGCAATCTTCTTTATGTTGACATCCAGTTATGCCACTACCATTTGTTGAAGACTGTACAGTTTTTCCATTGTACAGTTTTGACATCTTTGTCAAAAATCAGGTGTTCATAGGTATGTGTATTAATGTCAGGATCTTCAGTTTGATTCCATTCGTCCACATGTCAGTTTTTATGCCAATACCAAGCTGTTTTTATTACTGTAGCTCAATAGTAGAGCTTGAAGTCAGGGATGGTGATACCTCCAGAAGTTGCTTTATTGTAAAGGATTATTTTAGCTATCCTATGTTTTCTGTTATTTCATATGTGGTTGAGTATTTTTCTTTAGAGGTCTGTAAAGAATTGTGTTGGAATTTTGATGGGGATTGCATTGCATCTGTATATTGCTTTTGGTAAGATTGCCATTTTTACTATATTGATTCTACCTATACAAGAGCATGGGAGATCTTTCCATTTTCTGATATCTTCTTCAATTTCTTCAAGGACTTAAAGTTCTTGTCATACAGGTCTTTCACTTGTTTGGTTAGAGTTACCCCAAGGTATTTTATATCATTTGTGGCTATTGTAAAGGGTGATGTTTCTCTGATTTCTTTCCAAGACCATTTATCATTTGTGTATAGGTTACTGATTTTTTGAGCTAATTTTGTATCCTGCCACATTACTGAAGGTGTTTATCATCTGTAGGAGTTCCCTGGTAGAATTTTTGGGTCACTTATGTATACTATCATATCATCTGCATGTAGTGAAAGTTTGACTTCTTCCTTCCCAATTTGTATCCCCTTGATCTCCTTTTGTTGTTTTATTGCTCTAGCTAGAACTTTGAGTACTATATCATATATGGGGAACAAGCCTTGTCTTGTTCTTGATTTTAGTGGAATCACTCTGAGTTTCTCTCCATTTAATTTGATGTTGGCTGTCGGCTTATTGTAAATTGCCTTTATTATTATGTTTAGGTATGTTTCTTGTGTTCCTGATCTCTCCAGGACCTTTATCATGAATGGGTGTTTGATTTTGTCAAAGGCTTTTTCAACATCTAATGAGATGATCATGTGTATTTTTTTTCTTTCAGTTTGTTTATATGGTGGATTACATTGACAGATTTTCGTATGTTGAACCATCCCCGAATCTCTGGGATGAAGCCTACTTGATCACAATGGTTGATTTTTTTATGTGTTCTTGGATTCTGTTTGCCAGTATTTTATTGAGTACTTTTGCATTATGAGGGAGATTGATCTTTAATTCTCTTTCTTTGTTGCATCTTTGTGTGGTTTGGGTATCAGGGTAATTGTAGCCTCATAGAAAGAGTTTGACAATATTCCTTCTGTTTCTATTGTGTGTAAAAATTTGAGGAGTATTAGTGTTAGCTCTTCTTTGAAAATCGGGTAGAATTCCACACTGAAACCATCTGGCCCTGGTCTTTTTTTGGGGGGGGGGATACTTAATGACTGCTTCTATTTCTATAGGAGTTATAGGTCTATTTAAATTGTTTATCTGGTCTTGATTTAATTTGGGTATATGGTACCTATCCAGAACATTATCCATTTCTTTTAGATTTTCTAATATTGCAGAGTACAGGTTTTTGAAGTATGACCTGATGATTCTCTGGCTTTCCTCATTGTCAGTCAGTTGTTATGTCTCTCTTTTTATTTCTCATTTTGTTAATTTGGATGTTTTCTCTCTCTGCTTTTTGGTTAGTTTGGATAAGGGTTTGTCTATCTTGTTGACTTTCTCAAAGAACCAACTATTTGTTTCACTGATTATTTGTCCTGTTCTCTTTGTTTCTATTTTATTGATTTAAGCCCTCAATTTAATTATTTCCTAGTGTCTATTCCTCCTGGGTGAATTTGCTTCTTTTTCTTCTAGAGCTTTCAGGTGTGCTGTTAAGTCACTAGTGTGAGATTTCTCCATCTTCTTTATGTAGGCATTTAGTGCTATGAACTTTCCTCTTAGTACTGCTTTCATAGTGTTCCATAAGTTTGGTTATATTGCACATTCGTTTTCATTGAATTCTAGGACGTCTTTTTTTGTTTTTTTTTTTTTTTTTTGAGACAGGGTTTCTCTGTGTAGCTTTGGAACCTCTCCTGGAACTCACTCTGTCGCCCAGGCTGGCTTCAAACTCACAGAGATCTGCCTGAGTCTGCCTCCCAAGTGCTGGGATTAAAGGCATGTGCTACCACTGCCTGGCTGAATTCTTAGAAGTCTTTAATTTCTTTCTTTATTTCTTCCTTGATCCAGTGGTGAGTTAGGTGAGCATTGTTCAGTTTCCATGAGTTTGTAGGCTTTCTGTAATTTGTGTTGTTGTTGAATTCTAACTTTAAGGCCTGGCGGTCCGATAAAATACAGGAGGTTATTCCACTTTATTTGTATCTGTTGAGATTTGCTTTGTGACTGAGTATGTGGTCAGTTTTAAAGAAGGTACCATGGGGTGCTAAGAAGGAGGTAAATTATTTTCTTGTGTTTGGGTGGAATGCTCTGTAGATATCTATTAAGGACATTTGAGTCATAATGTCTGTTAGTTCCCTTATTTCTCTGTTAAGTTTCTGTCTGGCAGACCTGTCCATTGGTGAGAGTGGGGTGTTGAAGTCTCCCACTGTTAGTGTGTGGGGTTTGATGTGTGATTTAAGCTTTAGTATGTTTCTTTTATGTATGTGGGTGCCCTTGTATTTGGAACATAAATGTTCAGAATTGAGACTTCATCTTGATGGATTTTTTCCTGTGATGAATATGTAATGTCTATTGTGGTATTTTATTTGTACTGAAATGTGATTTTATTTGTATGTTAATAAAGTTGCCTAGGGGTCAGAGCTATTAGCAAGCCATAGCAAAAGCTGGTTGTGGTGGTGCATGCTGGTAGGATTTGCTGAAGGAGGCACATGCCTTTAATCCCAGCACTTGGTAGGCAGAGCTAGGTAGATCTCTGTGTGTTCAAGGATACAGCCAGCATTGGAGACACACGCTCCAATGTATGTCTGGAGGTCTGTACAGACAGGCAATGACGAGGCAGTAATGTGGTTGGGTTTACAACCAATGAGAAGGCAGGACAGAAAGTCTATTTAAAGACAAACAGACAGGAAGTAGCTCTCTTTCGGAGAGGTCTCTTGGCTGAAGAGGCTAGCTGCAGCAGGCGGGTAAGGCTCTTAGCTCTGACCTCTTGGGCTTTTATCTTTACATTGGCTCTGTGTTTCTTATTTAATAAGACGGTTGGTTACATCTACAAATGTCCTTCTTGATCTCTTTTGATTAATTTTAGTTTGAAGTCTATTTTGTTAGATATTAGGATAGCTATACCAGCTTGCTTCTTAAGCTCATTTGATTGGACAGTCTTTTCCCAGACCTTTACTCTGAGGTAGTGTCTGTTTTTGAAGTTAAGGTGTGTTTTTTTGTATGCAGCAGAAGGATGGATTTTGTTTTTGTATCCATTCTGTTAGCCTATATTTTTTATAGGTCAATTGAGTCCATTGATATTAATGGATATTAATGAACAGTGATTGTTAATTCCTGTTATTTTCTGGTGGTAGTGTTGTATGTTTCCCTTCTTTGGAATTTGTTGGTGTGGGATTTTCTATTGCCTGTGTTTTCATGGGTGCATCTAAGTTCCTTGGGTTGGATTTTTCCTTCTAGTGCTTTCTGTAGGGCTGGATTTGTGGATAGGTAGTGTTTAAATCTGGTTTTATCATGCAATATTTTGTTCACTCCATCTATGGTGATTGAGAGTTTTGCTGGGTATAATAATCTGGGCTGACATCCATGGTCTCTTAGTGTCTGCATAGAGTCTGTCCAGGACCTTCTGGCTTTCAGAGTCTTCATTGAAAAGTCAGACTTTATTCTGATGGGTCTGCCTTTGTATGTTTCTTGGCCTTTTTCCTTTGCAGCTCTTAAATTTTTTTCTTAGTTCTGTATGTTTGATTATTATTTGGTGAGGGGACTTCTTTTTTTGGGTCCAGTCTATTTGGTGTTCTGTAACCTTCTTGTATCTTCACAGGCATTTCCTTTTTTAGGTTGAGGAAGTTTTCTTTTACTATTTTGTTGAAAATATTTTCTGTGCTTTGAGGTGGTATTCTTCTCCTTCTTCTATCCCTATTATCTTTAAGTTTGGCTTTTTCATGTTGTCCCCAGTTTCCTGGATGTTTTGTGTTATGACTTTTTTGGTTTTAGCATTTTCTTTGACTGACAAATCTATTTCCTCTATTGGATCCTCCACACCAGAGATTCTCTCTTCCATCTCTTATATTCTGTTGGTTATGCTTGCCTCTGTAGTTCCAGTTTGTTTACTCAGATTTTCTATTTCCAGCATTCCCTCAGTTTGTGTCTTCTTCATTGTTTCTATTTCAATTTTCAAGTCTTGAACTGTTTCCTTCACCTGTTTACTTGCCTTTTCTTGGTTTTCTTTAAGGGATTAATTGATTTCTTCCAATTTTTTTTGTTTGTCTTTTCCTCAATTCTTTAAGGGAATTTTACATTTCTTCTTTAAAGTCCTCTATCATCTTCTTAAAGTCATTTTAAGGTTATTTTCTTCTGCTTCTTCTAGGTTGGGATGTTCAGGTCTTGCTGATGTACAACCACTAGGTTCTGGTGGTGCCACATTGATCTTTAACTTGTTGAATGCATTCTTGCACTGGTGTCTACTCATCTCTTCCTCCAACTGGTGCAAATGATGTCTGTGTCTCAGGGAGCCACTCCTGGTCCAGTTGGATCTCTTGGTCCAATTGGAGCTGGTGGAGTGTGTGTCTCAGGGAGCAGCTGTGGTCTCAGAGGATGGGTGAGTTTGAGGAATGGATTGTGGCTTGTAGGTTACAGGGTCTGGTGGGAGATGGTGGTAGTCTGGCCTGCCTGCAGGAGTCCTGCTGCTGGCCTGCAACTGGTTGTGCCCCTGGACTTAAGGCCTAGAGGCTGGGGTAATTGGCTAGGAGAACAAAGACTCACCTCTTGGTTTAATCAGAGCTGCTGGAGACTGTGTTTCAGGGAGCAGCTGCTGTCTCAGAGGATGGAGAATTCTTCTACAATTTTCTTGATCCTTAAGTGCTGGAGTTATATTGTAGATGTATCCATTTAGACTGGGATCCACAACTCTGCATTTTGATTTCATGTTTTTCTGGAAAAGTCACTGTCTTTCAAAGACAGTGTTTGGTGAGGACTATGCTTATCTGAAGGTATAACGGCAAATATTAAGAATATAGTTAGGGATTATGCAAGTTTAGTATAGTAGAATTTGTACAAAACTTATATACAAGTAACATTCATACTGGGAAGGTTCTACTTGAGTGTTAAGAATATGCCGAGCTCCAGGATTCCAGTTGAAGAGAGAGAAGAGAGATTCTATTAGCAAGGGCATCAAGATCATAATGGAGAAATCTACAGAGACAACAAAATCAAAGTAGTGGGAACTTATGAAATTTGGATCAACAGCTGTGGAGCCTGCATGGGACTGGACTAGGCCCTCTGCATAGTGAGGCATTTGTGTAGTTTGATCTGCTTAAGGGGCCCCCCGGCAGTAGGATCAGAATCCAGCCCTGGTTCATGAGCTGGCTTTTTGGAGCCCACTACCTATGATAGGACATCTTGCACAGCCTTGATGCAGTGGGAGAGGCTTGGACCTGCCTCTACTATATGTACCTCCACATGGGAGGCCTTACCTCCTTGTAGAAGGGAATGGGTGGCATGGGTTGGGACAGGGAGGCTGGAGGGGGTGGGCAGGAGGGAATAACAGGATCTTTGATTGGTATGTAAAATGAATAATCCACCTGCTTCTGCCTCCGAAGTGCTGGGATTAAAAGCATGTATCACCACCACCCTATTGTACCAGGCTTTCTTTTGGGCCAACAACCAGCTCCCAAACCATGACACCAAGACTAATTATTCATTATAAACGACTGGCCTTATCTTAGCTCTTATTTTAATCTGTTTCTCTTTATCTATGTTTTGCCTCAGGGCATTTTACATTTCTTTCTTTCTGTATAATTATTCTGTGTCTGGCTGGCTAGCGGTTGCCTGATTTCTGTCCCCAGAGATGCCCCTTTCTTTTCTCCCTCATTCTCCTTCTTTTTCTTCTCTCTTCAGCCTGGATTTATCCTCCCATTTTTTCCTCTCTGTCTATGGGTCCTATTGGCTGTTGAGCTTTTTATTAGACCAATCAGGTGCCCTAGGCAGGCAAGGTGAAATAAATGCAACACATCTTGACATCATTAAATAAGTGCATCATAAGCAAATGTAACACTTCTTACATCATTAACACAGGCAGCATAAACAAAAGAAACATATCTTTGACTAGTTGAAATAATATTCCACTACATACACATACATTAATAAGAACAGAGGCCATTAATTTGATGAAGAGCAAAGAAGGACATATGGGAAGTTTGAGATGGAAAATTGGAAGGGAAAATGGAGGGAGAAATGATGTAATTATATACTAATCTCAAGAAATACAAGAAATAATTTGAAAAGAGGTGTGCCATTCTCACTGTGCCTATCTATTTCCTCCATTCAAATCAAAACAGGAGCTCTCAGCTCTTTCTGCTGCCATGGTGTTGCTCTGCTGCCATGAACTCTAACATCCTCAAACTTTAAGCTCAATTAATGCTTTTAATTTTATAAATTTCCCTGGTCATTTTTATTTGTTCATTATGGTTTTGGGTTTTTGAGGGGAGTTGTTTGTTTTGTTTTGTTTTTTCCTTTTTGGTTGAGAACCTAGCCTTTCCAGCCCATGGTCATTTATTTTGTCACAGAAATAAAAAAGTAAGACAGAAGCTGATTCAGTGAGAGATATTGACTCAAAATAAATGAATGAATAAGTAAGTAAGTAAGTAAGTAAATAAATAAATAAGGAGAGAAACTAAGTAAATAGACAGCAAGCTAGGTGGTGCACAACTGAGAAAGATACTTGATGTTGACTTCTGGCCTTTACACCTATAAGCTTACATATATATGTTCCTTTGTTCCTTCTTTTTGTTTCTTTCTTTCTTTGTCTCTTTCTTTGTAAACAAATTCTATTGTATCCCCAAATAAGGAATTTCCTAACAATATTTGTTTATAGTTTGTAATGGCTAGTGTTAATTATCAACTTGACAAGATCCAGAGTAAGCGTGTGAAAGGATAGTAACATTGGGTTATCCTGTAGGTGTTCCTGTGAGTGATTTCATCTTTCACCTTTAATGGAGTGGGAAGACACATCCTAATAGTAGACAGTACTATTCTCTGGGCCTAGATTCTAACCCGTATACAATTGAGAAAGCTAGTTGAGGGCAATCATTCATGTCTCCCTACTTCCTGATTGTGGATACAATGTGCCTCAAGCATGTGTTACTGGGAATTCATTGCCGTAATAACTGTAAGTTTAAACTATGAGCCAAAATAAACTCATTCTGTCTTAAACTGCTTTTGTCAGAGTTCTTATTTATTTGTTTTAAACAAAACAACAGAAATAATAACTAATGTATAGTCTCTTCCCTCACCCTCATGCTCTAGCAAATTCTTTGATGGAATTGCTATTCTATTTTAACGAAAACAGCATTGACATTGTGATCTTTGGTCTTCTCTTAAGGGCATGCATTTATTGCGTACCTGTAGAAATCATGTAATTATAAAGGCACTTCAGACCAATAAAATACTTTTTCTTGATTGTGTCAAAGTATTTCCATCCTTGATTCAACTTTTCTTTATCTCTGATTATATTAAAATACATTAAATAGTCTTTCTTAATTTAAAAAATATCTACTATCTTCAAGAGTTTTTGTAAAATGGCTAACTAGCCAGAAGATGTAAGTGGTATTTAAACTTGTTTAGCTGTGTTAGCAAATGTTAAAAAGAAAGGCTATTTGACTGTCTAAAATTGTGCCACTGTGTTTTTACTTTGCAACATCAATAGTAATATGTGCTCCCATAGATGAGATCTTTGGAGAAAATAAGATAGGAAATTTACTGAAATTAGAATATTTATCAGAAACAAATTGCATTTCCTTATTTATCCACTGAGCTTAAATGTTAATGAAATTCTCCCTTTCAAATTATATCCACAAGGCAAGCATTAGATAAGACAATGCTATCAAGGATAAAAAATGATTGAATTGTTGTTTTTACACTTAATAATCTGAAACAGAGATGTAGGTCAATGTGAAAAGTGGATATTTAAGATGTTTCTGTTGCTTAGATAAAATGATAGTTTACTCAAAGAAATAATCAACGCCATGCACATTTGAGGGGAAAAGTGATTTCTTTTCATCCCAAATGCCAGCTAAACTGTAAGTGCTGACATTTTGAATAAAGGAAAGTAAAGATGAAAACTGGTACAGGATAAAAGTGCTTATCAAACTTTGCCTTTCCATTACATGGACCAAGATCTAGAGATCTGGACTTTTATTATATTTTCAATGTCTGAGAAATAGCTGAAAAAACTCTTTGGACAGTTTCCAGTAGAATTCACCAACAAAAATTTACACAAAATTATTACTAAAAGCCCCCAATAAAAAAGTCATATAAAAGTAACTTCTACTATCAACTACTAGTTGCTCAGTGTGAATTTCTAACAGTATTAGATAATGATAGTGTCCTAGCCCAGCCACAGTCATGTTATGGAACATCAGGGCTGGAATCATGTGCTGTAAGCTGGAAATGTAACAGGTCTCTGCGGCAGAGGATAGAGCTATGGCAAGAATTATGCCCATGGCAGAGAGGAAAAATGCCTAGCTTTGAACTTGACTCCTCTTTTTTTCTGGCAGTACTTTTATTGGGAAGCCTTACATGAGTAGATGTGGGAGCTTATTATCGTAAGTCAGAATTCTCAGCTACACATCAGGTGTTCAGATGCACAGCATGCCTTCTAAGCAAGATGAGACCTAGTATTTTATGAAAATATTTCTGCCAAACACACAATATTATATAATGATATATCAGATTGCACTAGATGATTCTGGTAAACAGTCCCATTCACATTAGTCATCTTTTCGTTGGGCATCTTTTTTCTACAGTTTTGAGTAGATAAAATGCACAGGTTAGATTCAGAAGATATGACTTTAGCAGCCCTAAATATCTATCAATTTTCTTTCTTTTATAATTTGTAAATGCATTTCTTTCCCACTTCAATTTGCTTTTATTTTTATTGAGAATTTCATACTTGATCAAATCCATCTCCCATACCCACCACTCCAGTTCCTGCTCTACTGTTCCTACCAGTTTCACTCCCACCTTCTCACATGCTCTCCTTTTATTAAGAAAGTTTTTATTCATTTTACATACCAATCACTGATCCCCCTCTTCCCTCCTCTCGACCCTTGAGCCCTCTCCCCAACATACCCTCCATTCCCTCCAACAGGAAGGTAAGGCCTCCCATGGGGAATCAGCAGAGCCTGGTATATTCCGTAGAGGCAGGGCCAAGCATGCTCTCCTTTTTAAAACACCCACAAGGTTCTGAGTCCACATAATGTTGATTGTACATACATGGATTCTAGGCCACCTACTGAACAGTGGGTCATTTTTCTGGAGTTGCACCCCCAAAGAAACTTACTTTAGCAGCCATAAATTGCCATTAGTTTCTCAACTAGATGGTATTTTGGCTGACTTGATCTTATTGATTGCAGTCACAATCGCTATGAATTCATGTGTGCAAATGGCTCAGTCATGTCCAGCAAATACTGTTTACTGCAGGTGACCACTACTTCTGATTCTTATAATACTCTGTCCCTTTTTTTCCTGAGCCTTGGCAGAGGGTAGGAATACAGAGATCCCATTTAGAACTGAACACTACACCATCTCTTATATTCTGTACCTTGTCCAGTGGTATGTTTATGTATTAATCACCATCTACTGCAAAAAGAAACTTCTCTGAAGAGGGTTGAGAGATACACTAATATATGAGTATAAAGGTAAGTTAGTGGGCAGTTTATTACAATGTTAATTTAGCAAAAAAATAGTATAAGGTTCTTCCCTAGGACCTACAACCTAAACAGTCACATTTTTTTTGCCCAGTTATCAATATCAGGCACTAGTTTCACCTTGTGAAACACGTTTTAAATCCAATCAAAAAGTGATTGGTCCCTCTCAAAATATTCCTCTAAGCTGAGTTTCCCTGTGTTTCAGGAGCTGCTCTCAAATAACTACTCAGAGACTTATTATTAATTATAAATGCTTGGTTGATAGCTCAGGCTTGTTGTTAGCTAACTCTTAGATTTTAAATTAACCCATATTTCTTATCTACTCTCTGCCACATGGTGGTACCTTCTTTCAACATGCCACATTCACTTGCTTCTCTCTGCATCTCTAGCTACTCCAGAGACTCTGCCCTTCTTCCTCCCAGCATCCTAGGTCTAGCTGTCTCACCTATACCTCCTGTCTAGCTATAGGCCAGTCAGCTCTTTCATTAAATCAATCAGAAGGCACCTTGGCAAAGACACATCTTCACAGTATACAGAAAAGATTATGCCATAACAATTCAGGTCACTAATTCGTCAGTGAACCTATCTTGCCATGTCAGGTATTATTATGGCTTACAATGGTTCACAAGTGGGTAACATTGTTAAATATTTTTCTCCCCAAGTATTATAAATAGAGTCTTTGCCAGGTGGTGGTGGCGCACGCCTTTAATCCCAGCACTTGGGAGGCAGAGCTAGGCGGATCTCTGTGAGTTCGAGGCCAGCCTGGGCTACCAAGTGAGTTCCAGGAAAGGCACAAAGCTACACAGAGAAACCCTGTCTCGAAAAACCAAAAAAAAAAAAAAAATAGAGTCTTTCATCACCATGGAAGTTAACCAGTAGGGATGAAGCTTCCATATTGACACCAGTTTTATTTCTTAGTCCTATAACTCTAATATGCTGTGTATTCATTTAAAGGGCTATTAGATTTACTCATCCTTAAAATTCAAGGACCAAAAAATTTTGTATGTCATAGAATGATATTAAGGCCCTCCATATTCTTATTCCTATTTGTGAACAGCATACTTAGGGGTTCTATGGCAAATAGATAGAACGGTATCTGTGAAGGTAGAACACGTTATCTCTGAAATCAGTGGCCCAGCAAGTAATGTCACAACATATCCTTTATACTCAATAGGACACTCTGACAATGGCATTCAGGGATATGTATGTATCTGGCATGTGCATGTCTGTGTGGTAATGATGCATATGAGTTCTTATTCACTGGGTCTAATTAGAAATATGTCATGATATAATATACTTACATTTTTAAAGGTATACACACATTTAGAATTTCATTTCCTCTATAACTTTTGATATTATTGTAGATTAGCAAATTATGTGTCAAAGAATATTTGTGGATTAATAAGTAATACACACACATCCATCAACATTTAAAATTTCTTTTATAATGTATATCAGTGAAATTTTCTCATGTTAGAATTACAGAGCCTGAATCACCATAAACTCAAATCTTCAAGTAGCCAAGTCAAATATTACAAACACCCAAAGCACTGAAGTTGATACTAAAATGTTGCCTCTTAATGAAACCGTATCAATGATTTAGAACATGCATCTTTTCCTTGATCTTGTATTCTTTAAATCCACCCATTCTCATACTTATGACAAGTCACTAGCAACTGAAATAAATATTTTTAAGGCTTTGGTGCATGAGTCATTTTCTCTAAAGAAAAAAACCTTCACAATTCTCCTCTTCAATCATAATGAGATTTAACTATTTCATTTTTTTTAAAAAGTAGTTAAGTCCATTCTTGAATATGTTTTATTAAATATCCATGATAAGAAACCAATCAAGTCAGAAATATGACTTACACTTGTGGTAAATGAAGCCAGTCTTGCAGCAAGAGAAATCTCTAAGAAGGCGAAGCATTCTTAGGCTTTCCACACTATCTTTGTCATTCACATGGTTACCAACACCACTTTGATTTCCAAAGTCCTATGTGAATTTGTGGTACTCACAATTAAACACAGTGCCTAGAGCATGCTAGGCAACGGCTCTACTGCTGAGCGACTCCCAAAGTCCTCTATTTGAGTTTTGGTAAAGTAGAACATGAAACATGAAAACAGATATCAATTTAAAAATGTGTAGCATCACACTGGAAGAAAAATTTTCTACTCTGCAACAAAACTATGTTCTGGCCTTTCTGTTTCTGTCATGGATCTTTGGTTTTGAAGCCGTTACATATTGTGAGTCTGTGCAAAATGACAGAATTCTCAGCTCATTTCTGCTTTAAATGATTCATTGTACTGTATTTATTGTGTTTACATTCTTGTTATTAGGGTGCTGAGTCAGTTCTCTTTCTCTCTCTCTCCCCCCCCCCTCTCTCTCTCTCTCTCTCTCCTGCCCCCACCTCCTCTATTTTTCCACAATCCTTACTCTTGTCTCTCTGGGAAATGCTTCTAACGTTTTTCCTTACACCTGTGCTTTGGTCCACAGAGACATGGATGTTCACATTACGTTTTTTCTTTTAGTCACATTTTTGAAGATAAAGGTCTACCTGTTTTCCAAGCTTTATTTTACACATCCTGGCCCAAGTCATGTCCACACTGAGTTATACCCAAACACTAAGAGGGACATATGGAAGCATTAATATTAGCTCATCCATAAACAAATGTGAAACTTATAACTGAGCTATTGACCGCTAAGTATATTCATCAATCAGATGCTAAAGCAATGAAAGGGTGTTTTGGGTTGATCGTATATCCCTAAAATGATCTAGTCTTCATTCCTAGTGATAGAAATACTAGAGCTAAAACAGATAACTCAATGGTGGCTTTAAATCTCTCAACTGCATTACTATAAATTCTTTAGAGGATTGACAGTAATTGATGAGCAACTTAGGAAAACTGGATGATATTTGTTTATTTTTGGTTTTTTTGAGACAGGGTTTCTCTGTGTAGCTTTGGAGCCTTTCCTGGAACTCCCTCTGTAGATCAGGCCGGCCTCGAACTCACAGAGATCCGCCTGCCTCTGCCTCCCAAGTGCTGGGATTAAAGGCGTGTACCAACACTGCCCAGCGATATGCAATAATTTTTAAATCAGAAGACAATGCTCATGTACAGTTACCTTTGAATTACTCAAAAATATTAAACACTTTAAAAATTTCACTGAATTATTGAAACTTGATGTAGATTAGAGAAGGATGACAAGGTACAAAATTAATAGTTTTTGAGAAACTTGTGCTTTCTATAGTCAAAATTTTGACTGAGATGAAGTGGATGGAAAGAGTCCTATCTGCTGCTCAGAAGGTATTACAGAGGTAAGTTGCTTACCTAAAGTGATGTTTAGCTCTTGCACAATCGAATAAAAAACACATACAATGTAAAAAGGAAAATTAAATGTGTTACTCCATACTATCTCAGATGTTATGAGTTTGATTCCCACTTCTTTCATAAACAAGGTGACAAGGCATTCAGATAAACAATGTAGCTGCTATTCTAGCGACAATTTGTCACTGTGATCATTCAATGTAGCATTCAACTACTATTACAATTTGAATACATGTCAATGACACCATTTTTCATTCTTGGGCTACCAAAATTGCTCAGTGGATTAAAGTGCCTACCACCAGAACTTACAACCTGGTTTGATTTCCAGGATCCATGTGAAAGGAGAAAATCAGTTCCTGCAGACTGTACTCTAACCTCCACATTCACCCCAGAGTATGCGTGCAACCCCACTATGTAAATTTAATAACTTATGTTGTCCTTTCTTCCGTTGTGTATGGAAAAGAAACAGTGCATTGCACTAAAGTACTTGTGAGCCTTATTAATATTGGTTGCTTTTGCTCTTCAAAATCTGCACATTTGTTGAGATTCCAAATAGTCAAACGTGTCAAAGAAGAAAAAAATATTAAAAAAATAGTATTAAGTTTTAGTTACCAAACTTCATGTTATATTTGAGTCTGATACAGTGTTACATGTATTAAATCCTTGATCCATAGCTAGTGACCCCAGTTAGGAGATTGTAGAAATTTAGGGAAGCAGGGAAAGACTTGAAAAGCCAAGTGGCTGTGGCTTGGTACTAAGGGATGAATAATCCCTGGCTCTTTCCTATGCTGCCCTTTACTTTCCTTGTTTGCCACAAAGCCAAATGTTTTCCCTCATTATGTACTCCCACTGATATGATAGTCTATGGACTGACACTTCTGAAATCCCGAGGCAGAGTCAATGATTTCTTCTTTAAGTTGTCTCTGCCAGGCATTTTAGTAGTGTGGTATGAAATGTAACTAATGCAATCCATTTTTTTTTTATTTTAACCTAGTATGTCAAATAAACATCTGACTCTAATTTTGAAGGAAGGCCTGCTAATGAATTTCTTAATTCCACTTGCAATAGAAGCATAACTGTGGTGGTTTGTCCATCTGGCCTCCAAATTCATGTGAAACATTTGATTGATGGTTAGTAGTATAATCATGTCTGGGAAGTCATTTTGTTCATTAAAATGTCAGTACAATGAATTGACCATACACGACTACAATTTGTTTTATTAACATAAGCTAACTGTTAAATTGTGAGCACATGGTATACTAATTATTCTTAGGAACTGGTAACATGAATGGTCAAGTTCAAAGATGGCACAATGTAAGGATCTAATCTTTTTTACAGTATTAACGTCATAGTCTTAATTTTAAGTGAAGCACGTTTTTATTACATATATCAGTTTTGCTTATCTTTTTAGTTGATTATTATGGCATCCGTTTTTAATGGCTAAAGCAGTAAATATGCCCTCAAAAGATATCAGGAAATAATTTAAAATGAAATACTACAGTTTCTCATGATAGAGAATTTTTCTTATTTTTAAACTGTTGCTTTAATTATTGCTTTGTCTGAGCTGGTTTCTTGCCCACATGCAGATTCTAAACATCTTTTTTTTTTTTGTCTTGTGGTATCACTGATTATTTCTTAATAATTTCCTCCCAGGTTACTTCCCATGTGATTCTTGCTCCCATCTCGTTGACTGTCTTCAGGCACAGCCACATCTCTGTCTCTGACTGGGTCTCTACTGATCTTTGAAAGTCTTCAAAATGGACAAGAAAACCCAAGTATTTGGTCTGAAGAAAGTGGACAAAAATGAGAACAAATAAACAGTGTATGTATCCCACATGGTGAATTGACCCGATATTTTATAAAACTAGAGAACAGTATCTTAATACATAATATATCTTACAAAATACTTAGAAAATAAAATCTCTCCCCAAATATCACCTGGTAAAATAAAAAAATAAAAGATTTATTATATATGTATCCTAAGTACCTCTGTGTTTCATGAGAATTAAGCACAAGCTGAGTTCAGTACAAGGTCTCTTTTTTAGTATGTTCAATATACACATCCATACCAGTGAAAAACATGTGGAAAAGCATACATACTACCAACATCCATCAATCTCACTTAATGATACCCACCATTCTACACTCCACTTAGATCAGATCAGTAAGTTTAGGTTTTACATAAGAAGTTAGGTTATGTAGTACTTCTCCTTCTTTACCTGGATTATTATATTTAATTAAGTGCTTTCCCATTTCATTCATGTAGATGTAAATGAGATGATATTTTTCCTTTTTACGTCAAATGACATTCCAAAAAATTAAAAGTGGAGAAAAAAAATGTAAGTGTATTGAAGAAAGAGCACTCTTGAAAATTGTTCATGGGAAGATAGGTTAGTACATCTACTATGGAAAACTGTATGTGGATTGTAAAAGCATAAGGAAGTATAACTCTCATATGATGCTTCAGTAGGGTACAAAGTCATCTGATATAAAAACCTTTAACCTGAAGAGACACCCTTTCATCTTCATTGCAGCATTAGTCACGAGACAAGAAATCAATCTAAGTGCCCAACAAGAGATGAATGACTGTGTACGTACTTCATTTCTTACATTTTATATTTAATTGATTTATTATGCTACTAAATAGGAAATTATAAATAATTTTGTAATTAGACTCAAATGCAAATAAAATTTGTAATGCAATACTACTTTATGCATATTAATATAGGTCTGATTTAAAGGCAATCTACATACAGGACTGTGGCATCACGATATCTGGGTCAAATAAAAAGAAGCCAAGTGTATCTGCCATCTATATAAATTAGATAGACATGGTATAATTCTAGCTTATTTTCCCTGTGTTTCTATTCCCATGATTCTTTCACTTTCACATAAGAGCCAAACTGGATTAGGGTCACATTCTATTCCTGTAGGGCCATATGTTATTTTAAATGTGTATGTTTTGTGTCTGGACCAGTTTTAAACATAAATTCATATTGTCCAAGGATTAAGACTTAAACAGGGGTTTACTAGGGAGGAGGCATTGCTTGGTTCTGATTGCTCTTTGAATCTGATAATACCTCATCTTTCAGAATGATCAGTTGACACTACATTTTTTTTGTTTCCTATCTTATCTAGCATATAAGTCATACATCCTGATCTGCTGAAGATCTGTAGAATTCATTATACTTAAAAATCCTCTGTGCTTTTTCCAATCATGGTCTTGACATCTCTTGCTCATAGAATCCCTCCTCTCTCTCATCAATTGGACTCCTGGAGCTCCGCCTGGGACCTGGCCACAGATCTCTGCATCTGCTTCCATCAGTCACTCTGCTGACTCCCCATGGGAGACCTTGCCTTGGAAGAGGTGGGAATGGGGGGTGAGTTGTAGGGGAAGGCTGGGGGGTGGGAGGAGGGATGACAGGAGAATCTGTGGTTGATATGTAAAACAAATAGAAAATCTCTTAATAAAAAAATAGCAAAAAAAATAAGAAAATCCTTAGTATTATATACATTTGTATCATTGCTTTTTGGTAGCAATTGAAGAGCTAAGGCTTAAAGGCAACATTAAAAATTAACAATTTATGTAAGACTCCTTTAAAAAAGCCTGACTGAACAGTCCTCTTACATTTTTATTGCATTGAATTATTGTGTATATGTACTGATGTATGTGTATGTGTCTGGGCACATGTGCCCACTAAAAGAACCTGTGTAGGTAAGAGGACAACTTGTAGGGATAATTTTTCTTCTTTCCCTATGCTAATCTGGAGGTTTGAACTCTGGTTGCCCGGCTTGCAAATACATGCTTTTACCCACGGAGTCATATGACCACATTTTATATATATGAATGAGAGATTTTAGGGCTTCAGTAGCTGTACCATGTGGTAAGAAATTTTCATAAATGGAGGGTTAAACAAAGTCATATTGAAAAATTTACTGCACAACTAAATAGAATCATTGTATATGAAAACATCAACATGTCTGTGTTACTTGAATTTTGAACCCTTAGACTTGCTCCATTTCTTCAAAAGTGGCCTGTCTTCAGTATTTTATTATAGACATGAAAGACTGAGCAATATATTCTAAATTTCATATTTATCATTTGATCAACTTGCCAACTCTAGGGTAATGGGAAATTCAATACTTATCATTATAGTTTTATATATATATATATATATATATATATATATGCTACACAGTTAAGTATTACTCTGATGATGACTTTGAGAAAGCATTTAGTGAAGGAAACTATTAAAATTATTACAGAGACAATATTGAAATATAAAATAATATTGATCTTATTTTAATTGAATAATACATAAGTTTTCATAGTTCCACTAATTCTCACTCATCAATCTTAATGGAAAATACATAAACTATGTCAAGAAATTAAACTACATATTAAAATTAAAGCTTAATTATATTTCCAAGTTTATTATCACTCTATTCAATTGTACTCAATTTCAGGAAATCAACTCATGTAGGATTGTGGAAAATTTGTTTACCTTTGAGAAATTTTCTTGTTAAAAATGAGCATTTAATGTAATAGGTATGGATTTCATATTATTACTCCACAATTATATTAGACAATCAAAATCTTATAGTACATTAAATCATGAGGAACAGTGTAAGAACAGTCATTTCATGTACTTTAAGATGAGTGATCTCTCTATATCTATGTTGTACATTTGTAAGGAGCCATTTTGTTAGTTTTGAGTCACCTGATGCTTGGAAAAGTAGAACAACATATGATCCATAATCTTTCTTCTTCTCTGTTCCACATGATATAATTTTACTATAATTAAATTAAAGATTAATTTTGCTTTCAAAAACTTAATTTTCATCATCATTACATATTACTTCTGTCCTTAGGTCCATAAAGACATTTCACCCTTGGTAATCCTTCAAAATTTAGCGCACCGTCTGTCTTCCATTTGTAAAAGATTTCCGTTCTTTCCTTCTTTGTTTTGTCTCATTCTTGTTTACCAGCTCATTCATTCTGTCTTCCAAAAAAAAAAAAAAAAACAAACCCAATTTAAGTGTGTTTAATTGCACCTTCAAGTATTTGCTAATTGATCCTTTCTTTTCCTCCTGTAGCCAGCACTCGTGTGACTACACCTCCCCACTTCCTGATTCATTATCATTTTATTCTATTTCTTTTTATTCTGTGGACCTCAAACCCAGTCACTTACCGATGTACCTGACAGATTGAGATTTGAAAAGCAAAGTTCCGGGACACGGTCAAAAGTCATAACAGAAAGCCTGAGCATTTCCGAAAACTCGCTTGATGAGCTAAGCATGTTAGGGATAAGGAATACTAAGAGTCTTTGTCAAATTGTTGAACTTAGGATTCAGAGTCAGGATTCTTTCTATCTCTCTGTTTCTAATTGTGGCATATTACTTCTTCAACTCGGTACTATTATTTGAAATTAAATAAGACAAGTCCTCCTCCAAAGGGGGGGAAACGCTATGCTTTTCATTTGGGATTCAATTTCATAATCCTCAGAGTAGAGTAATTCTTCCTTTCCTTAGCTACCTCAGCAGACAGCACCTGGAAGGTATTTTTCTGTTTTACGGCAGCTTGCAGCCTGATTAAGAGGGTAAAAGAGTGTGTGAGCTGAAGCATTGATCTTATAAAGAAGGCCTCAGGCTGTTCCACCTTCAGTTTAGAGCAAATTCCACATAGTAAACTGGATGCATCATGCATCAAAAGAAACAGAGTCACAAATGATGAGAATCATATTTTTCCCTATTCTGCTTTCAAATTAATTAGTATATACATATAAAGCCAAGATAATTATGTAAACATGGAGTAAAACAATCTGCTGCAGATTTTTGATCATCTTAAATGTGGTCTTCAGCTAAAAATTTGTTTGCTACAAATATTTTAAAATATATAAATTAGCTATGCTTAATATGATTCTAGAACATATTTTATCACCAAAGAAAAAGTCTAACAGGGCCTAGAGGTGATATCTAGTGGTAGAGCTCTTGCCAAGTATTCCTACAGCCCTATATTTAGTCTCCCCCACCACTCAAAAGAAGAAAAGGAAGACAAAGAAAGAAAATAGATTTACTCAAATATTACACAGCAAATTCTAAAGAAAAATAAGCCTTAATTTTACTTTAATTTATAATAGGCTTAAGACAAGAAACTCTAGTATAAATGTCTTACTAGAGGGCACAAATGCAAAAGTATTGGGCCTTTTACTTTTATAATGTTTGCAGTTCTATTTTGGCACTCATGACATGCAAAAATTTAAAACATAAAGAAATAAAAGTTCTATTAAAACCATCTCCAGCTACTGTTTTCCTTTGAACAAAAAGTAAAAAAAATACTTAAATACTCATGGAATAACACTAGATGGTACCCTGCTCTTCTCTCCTGAAGATATGGAGCCTTAAAATAATTGAGTTTTACCTACGATGTCCAGAAGTTTCTCTAAATATACTAGAGTGGAGCCATTCTGACACAATAACATACACCACAAACTACCTAGGGCTGTAAATGCGCCACCAGTATAAATTGTTTGAAAAACAGACGTGGGCAAGTATTTCAGGGAAAGAAATATTGAAGGGAAGACCTGCTAAATCCAAAGAAAGAAATGGCAATAAATGCCATGCTGCTGAGTCCTTGTGAGATTTACTGCAGATTCTCACCCTACAACAAACTCATTTTTTTTCCTGTGAGAAAAAAGAAGTCATTATACTGTATCATGCCAAATCTCATGAAAGACTATGAAAAATATCAAGGAATGGTTACTTTCTTCATGGAACTCCTAAAGGTGATTTTGCAAATAAGTATAACATTGAAATTCCCCATAAACTTTATTTTTAGAAGCTATTCTGAAAATTTGAACAATTTATTTTTATGTATTGTAAAATACAAGTTATTTTCCTCCCTTGGATTTCTTGCATTTGTGTATATTTGAAAGAATATTTATAATTTTTTATTTTACATATTATGTAGAGTGTTATTATTAAATGAGGAACACACAGTCAACTCCTTCCCAAATAGTTACACATTTATTCTTTTTGTGATAAACAAGGTGTATGTTACTGTTTTTCATTCTCAGCCCCTTGGTCCATGGTTTACAAAGCACATTCATTTAGAATGAATGAGATAACAAACTCAATAAAATCAAGTCAACTGGCATTTGTCACGAAGTGGCCTGTGTCAATGTCACTATAACAACTGTAAAATTTTTGGGAATTTTAGCTATAAAATAAATTTTAAAAATTATTCAAATTCAATGGTTATTAGTTATATTTTCTGCCCTGCTCTATGTATGTATATGTATGTAGATACTTCAACACTGCAGCTTCCCTTACAAATAATTAAGAAAGAAATGTGCGTCAAGACCATTTCTTTTAAATTGAAAATATTGAAATTCATGTTAAATGCCCTTTGCCCCTTGTGTTGTCTAGTATAGACTCAGGGACTCAGTGTTCACCTCTCAGACTTTGCTTGGGTCCACACCCAATAACTGACTCTGTGAGGGTTAGCTGAAGGCAGCATATCTCTCACTAGACAAGGTAAGCTCAGGACTCCTTCTATGTTTGAAGAACACATAAGGAACATACATCAACTGGGTTCTCCCTCTGCCCATCCATTGGGTGATCAGTTTGCCCATTCTTGATGTTTATCTCTCCTAACTGAATGGATGCCATTGATGGTTCTTAATATTCACTTGAAGTAACAAACTGAGCCCACTCCTCAGAGGATGTTATTTACCCCAGTGACATGCTTTAAATGTGCATGTTTATTGTTTCTACTGACATATTTCTTTGTAAGCCATATCTCTCCTGTTTGGATCAATTAAGTGATGCTTAAAAGAGGTTTCCTGTCTAGCCCATTCCCCTACACATACTATGCCTCATACCGCTAGAAAAATGTAAAATATCTTGTGTCCCTCATTTCTCTTTATTCCCTAAATGGTTCTGAATGATTATAAAATTTAACCTAGTATAAGTTGCATGCCAAAACTTTTTTATTGTGCCTTACAGTTCCAGGCTGTAACTTGTGTACATTGTGTTTAAATTATCTAGTTGTTTCTTGCTCTTCAAATGCCTGCTTCCTGAGACCACTGTATATTTTTCATTATCTTATCATCCTAAAGTTCAATTTATTTGTTTTTTGCAAAGTATCTACCATATTTGGCTCAATGAAAATCAAGCATTCTCTATCAAGGACGAGTCTTTTGAATTTTCTAGCTATTGGTTTGTATCTTTTTCAAAGATTGGCAATTTATGGTTCTATAGTTGTTACAGGCCAAATGACCTAATGAACATAAATAAATATTACAAACTGCCCTATTTCTTGTTTAATTATAATTATTAGTTCTAGAGAAACATTACAGTGTTTTTACACTAATATTTTAAGCTATTTGATAAATACTAATTCTAAAAATTATAATCAATGGACAATTTTTTATAAAATTTTGAAACTTTCTAAAATTGAAGAGAATGGTATAAGTGAAGAAAATATTTGATTGAAATAACAAAATTATTCCTTATAATCATTTTATACAATTCAGGATTAACATAGGAGAAAATAAATTCTAAAAGAAATCTAATGTTATTCTCATAAAATACGAGCCAATTAAACAAGAACCTCACAAAAATTCACATATTATATGTTCTACATATGTCAATTGGTTGATCTGAATGAACTATTTCTTGTCTGAATTCAAACATGCATATAATTTAAATGAACAGGCAGTACTTGGGTGTTTTATGGGCATACTTTAATACTCTTTCTTTTTCCAGAATAATATTTTTTATTGATTATTTGGAAGTTTCACATCATGCAACCTGAGCACACTCATTTCACAGTCCCCAAGTTCCACATCCTATCCTTGTGATCTCCCCCAAAAAAATAAGAAGAGGAAAAAGAAGGAGGAGGAGGAGGAGGAGGAGGAGGAGGAGGAGGAGGAGGAGAAGAAGAAGAAGAAGAAGAAGAAGAAGAAGAAGAAGAAGAAGAAAAAGAAAAAGAAAAAGAAAAAGACAAGTCCAATTTGTGTTGTCCATATACACTTCATTATCCTTATGACAATTTTTAAGAGTTCTCTTCAATGGTTTCCTGCCCAGGCTGTTAATTTTGAAGATGATGGCAGGGTGGGCATTGAGTCATAGATGTCTTCTATGTCCCTCTTTCCCAACTGTGAGTCTGAAATCATCAATACCACTGCAAAAGTAGCGTCCTTGCCCTTTACATTCAGTGAGCATGTGGCTTGTGGACTTACACATGGTTTCTTGCAACAGCATGGATCACAGACATCCACATGGTCTTCAGAGTCAACACATGTCACAGATCTCAACATGGTATCTGGTGACAGTATAGACCACAGATATCAACACAGCCCTCTGTTGCAGCATGGTCCATGAGGACCATCATAGCTTTTGGAGGAGGCAGCACAGGCCAAGGAAATCAACATGGCTTCAGATGGCAGCACAGACCACAGATATCCAAATAGCCTTCTGTGGTAATGTGGGTAATGGACATCAACATAGCCTCCAGATGCAGCAGGACCATGGGCCCCCAGCATGGCCCTCTGCCCCGTCCAGCAGGGCTTCAACGGGTTCTTGACCACCCTAAGGACAGAATGATAGGACAGGAGACATGAAGGAAATACACCAAGTCAAGATTTCTGATCAAGGTGCCGCTTTATTTTTCTCCAGGAGGGTTTATATAGTTCCTGCAGGGTGGGGGGAGCAAGAAGCTGTTATCTGCATAGGGTGGGGCAAGCTAACAGGATGTTTACAGGGTGAAAAGGTCAAGGGCTCTACTCAATGTCCTGTTGCTAGGCAACCTGACTGTAAGATGATCTAGTTCCCTGTCTTATGGGGGTCTGTATTTTTCCACTAACTAGAGGTTCTGTCCTTGTCCTTGACATCTCCCCCTTCTTAGTAATAAATCTAAGGGCCAACATAAACCAGGTTCGAATGGTCTAAAAGGAAGACTCTGAAAGAGGCTTTGCATGGAGGATTACAGAGGCCCTGTCCCTCTAAAGGTTGTGAAAAAAGGTCCGAGAGAGAATGTCTCTCCAGACTCAAGCACCACAGGCATCCCCATAGTGTGGGAATCAATGGACCATGCAGTTTTTTGAGGGAGCGGAAATGGGTAAGTGCAAGGCTGCTACTGCACAACCGCTATACTACAGGGCATATAGTCCAGGCTCTCGGGATTTTGGGGTACCATGGTCCCCAGCCTGTGCAGTCCCAGCTACACTCCAATCATGCCTTGAGCAAGCCTTTTTCCCACACACAGGTGCAGCCTCCCCCGAGTGAAGGGGTCTGTGTGGGGCATCTCTCGTCAGGGGAAATTTCAACCCTGGAGTCCTGCATATCAAGGCAGTGGTAATGAACCTGGATCTGCTTGGCCCGCAGATCTGTTATTTGGCTTCGGATAAACGAAGTGAGCCTGGAAAGTGCCCATGGCCCAAAGGCAAGGACCAGGAGCAGGCCTACAACAGGTCCTAGGAGGGAGGGAAGAAGGGCCGTTAGCCAAGGGGAGGCGGAAAATCAATTCTAGAACCACCCAAGCTCTTGTTCTCCTTTTTTTCTCTTTTTTTCTAGTCCTTTTTTAACCTTAGCCATACTGTCCCTGACTACCCCAGTGTGGTCTGTAAAGAAGCAACATTCCTCTTTGAGCACAGTACAAAGGCCACCCTGTTGTAGAAAGAGGAGATCCAGGCCTCTCCTGTTCTGTAAAACTACCTCAGCTAGGGAGGAAAGGGATGGCTCAAGGGCAGAAATTCCCTGTTCAAGTTGGGCAATATCTTCATCTATGGACAAAGTTCAGAGTAATGTTGGTTGGACAGGACCAGAGAGGCAACCCCTGTGCCTATTCCCGCTACTCCAACCCCCAAAAGGACTGCTAAGGTGATGTCAGTAACAGGCTCCTGTCAAGGCAGTCGTCTCAGCGCGGCTTCTCTTCCTAGAGACCTAGGAATTGATCTGAGGAATAATAGGTTAGTCTGGGTGGAAGGAACCTAAGTGCCCTGAGTGGCAACACAACGACTCGACCCAGTGGTCTGCAGGCGCACTACATATGATGGGATCGGTGGGCTTCCTCTGCCATCAGTGTTACAGGATTTTTAAAAAGAGTATCTTTATAAGCAGAAGGTTAGAATCAACTGAGCAAGGAAGATTTGGGTCTATGGCACATGCATGTGCCTAGTACAAGGCATCTTCTACCATTGCACCAATGAGGATGATGAGGGCTCCTGCGCTGACCATCCCTGCTCCTGCTCTCGCTCCAACTGCTGTACCTTCTGGTCCTTCACAGATGCCCTCTCTTTGGTGCTGCCCTGTTTGCTGTGCTACCTGCCAGCCACAGGCTGTGTCAAGCTGGCCCAACACAGTTATGACTGCCTGTGACACCAAGGCCAGCAAGTCCAACAAGCCTTTCTGACACTTTGGATGAAAATTAAGCACTGCCCTTGGAAACATGGCCCCTGCTGTCAGACTGGATTTGTGACAAGCAGTGTCCCTGCTCAGCCCAGAACGTGACTGACTATGGGACTTGTGTGTGCTGTGTGAAAGGTCTCAAGCACAGTTTGCTGCAAAGTTCCCACTGTCCCCCCATAGGAACTCTGAGAAGCCAACATAGCATTATTAATCAGTAATAAAGATCGTTTTCCCATCTTTTTTTTTTTCACGTGCCATTCTAACTGACATGCTTGCTAGAGCTCACACTACACAAGCTAAATCAACAGCCATTCTTTTCATAAAAGGGTGGAGCAGAGTGATAATAGAGCTAAAGGGCTGGTCGGGCTTGCTGTGGGCGAGGACAACAGCCTGTAGGGCTTGCCGGAGGGACAGCATTTGAAACAGAAGAAGAAGTTTCCTCAGGAGAGGGGCTATCTCTCTTGGGCAGATCAGGTATATCTACAGCTCCAACCAGACGTTCTGGTAACCATCTGGGAGCAGAGCGCATCTCTTTTATGGCACCATTAACAGGATTTAGTCTCTCTGTGATGATCAGCAATGGTGTTAATGCTGAATGTTCTCCTACCTCACATCATGAGAATCAGAAGGCTGCTGGCCTTCTCAGACTTTCCTTCTTTCTGTTGGCCTTTCTGACTCTCTCTTCATGATGAAGGAGTAGGCAGGTGCCAAGGTGGAAAGGCCTTCCTCTCCATTCTCCATGGCCCCACAAGCTTCCCTCCCTCCAGTGCCACCAAGACTTGACCTTCTACAGCAGCAAGCATCTGGTCCTGCCCGCACTTCAGTTTTGGGAACTACTTTCAAGGCTGATTCTGGCTCCCTTCATAAAGACAAACCATTGCCAATACCTCCTACACTTTGAGATCTTCCACCACCACCCCCTCCAGACTGGCCTTACTCTGTTGGAGCAGAAACACGATCTCAGAGACAGTCCCGACCTTGTACACCAGGCGATTGCCCATCTAGAGACAAACTGTCCCCTGTCCCCTCTAGCCATCCAGGGGACTCATGGTTGCCTTGGCAAATCCCAAAAGTACCAGTAGCTACCCCAAGCCCTAGTGATCCTCGGAATGGAAGAGAACTGACCAATTGGCACTCACTTCCATTCTCATTGCCTTCACAAATGGAACCTAGAGATGTTCTTAGACTTGGAAGCACATTTAGTCTGGATACTTCCATGACTATGAATAGCAGTCCAATAGCAGGTCCAGAGTGAGCACCCAAAAATCAAGCCTTCCTCATATGCCAATGCCATTTACTCTCTGGCTGCCAGGCCTCTTCCTGTGCCAAAACATCAAAATAGGTACCCTTGTTACCTGCATTCTCTAGCCCAGTGACGGCTCTTGTTGTACCGGGAGGGGGGGGAAGGGGGAGACAGAGAGTGGAAGGTAGGGGCCTCATAGAGGCGGCCTCCTGGGCCGGCTGGGCTAAGGGCGGAGGCTGTTACCTTTCTGGGGGCATTCCCTAGTCTGTCCTGGTGGGGGTCCTCTGATGACAGCTCCTCCTCCTCCTCCCCCTCCTCATTTTGGTCTTTCAAATCCTCTGAGGGGCCGTTCTGGGTGGCTGCCTGGGATAAGTCCCCAGAGGTCTGGCTCCGGGTAACGGGAAATGCCAGGACAGGCTGAGGCTTTTTTTTTTATTTAATAGATTTTTGAGATGGTTTTAGCGAACTGGGAGCCACCACTTCAAGGGCAAGATCTTTAAGTTCTTTGTCAAGAGTTTTCAATTCCCTTAAAAGCTCAATATGTTCCCTGCGAGCCTGGAGGGCCCGTCACAGTGAACAGAGATCTGGGACAGGGGGAGCCGCAAAAGTGGGAAGACGGAGAAACATAGGGAGGGGGGAGTAGAAGGCTTCTTTTAAAATTTTTTCTCCTATATTAATAACCTCTTGTATGTCAGGGGAATGTTTATAGACCCTAAGAATATCATTAATAATCAAAAAAGGCTTTAAGGTCTTTTTTTTTAACCCTTGTTCCTTGTGTCTTGAGGGGCTCTTTTAGGCCAGAAATGAATAAATCTTGTGACGAAGTTGCCTGTCCCATGGCTCGTCACTTTCTTACCTGTGTCGCCTCTGCTCTCCTCTGGGATCGTGTCCTGAACCAGGCGATTTCAGGGGGATCCAACAACTTCACCAAGGCCTTGGTCTTTCCTCCAGGCTTCAACGGGTTCTCGACCACCCTAAGGACGGAATGATAGGACAGGAGACAGGAAGGAAATACACCAAGTCAAGATTTCTGATCAAGGTGCCACTTTATTTTTCTCCAGGAGGGTTTATATAGTTCCTGCAGGGTGGGGGGAGCAAGAAGCTGTTATCTGCATAGGGTGGGGCAAGCTAACAGGATGTTTACAGGGTGAAAAGGTCAAGGGCTCTACTCAATGTCCTGTTGCTAGGCAACCTGACTGTAAGATGATCTAGTTCCCTGTCTTATGGGGGTCTGTATTTTCCCACTAACTAGAGGTTCTATCCTTGTCCCTGACAGCCCTCTGTGACAATACAGGCCACTCAGATCAACATGGCCTCCAGCTCCACTGGTAACAGGGGCCACAGACACTAATATGACCTCAATAGCACAGGCTCCAGAAGTCCACCTGGCCTCCAGTGGTAGCAAGGGCCTTCCAGTGGCAGCCCAGACCACAAACATTCACATGAACCCTGGGCTTCAACAAGGCTTAAAGCAGTGGACCATGGATACCAACATGGCCTCCAGAAACAGCACAGATGATAGAGGTCTTTTGAGGAGGTTATTAGCAGCCGATGCTCTCAAGCCATCTTTTCATTCCCTAATGTACAATTAAAAAAGAGAATAAAGGAAGAAAAATAAACAAAGCAAAATAAAAACAAAACAACAAACAAACAAACAAAAACAAAACCATAACCAAACAAACAAAGAAAAACTGCTAAGCATTTCTTTACTTCTACTTTTACATGTACTTGCAATAGACACAATGGAGTACCTCTTTACAGTTGCCACACAGAAGTGATCAGAAGTAGTCAAAATATTAATCCACATAGAAGAAGTTCATTAGGGACTTCAAGAATGGAAACCTATTCAATACAAATAAAGCAATAGTAATATAACACATCAAGTTTAAATTGTATCCATGTTCTTGTATGTCAGAGCAGAAAAGCAGTTGCCTAAACCTGGCTTATATGCTTGTATAAGATTTCTCAACAGGGAAAACTTACTATTACTTCCTCAGAAAGGAAATCAGGCAGGGCCTGTTGTTCAATAAATAATTTTAAGAAGCATGAGTTTTTTTGTGTTGTCATAGTTGTTTTCAAGCCTGAAAAAGTTTCCCTTTATAATAGCTACTTGTTATCTCTCAGCCTCATCAAATTTAAATATTCACTATATTGTCAAGTGAAATCTATTAAATTGACAATTAGCAGCTCAACTTATTTTCTTAACATCCATTATATAAATTACTACAAATTACTATAAATTAAATACTGTATTCATTTTGACTTAAAAGAGAGCAATTTTAAAAACAAGCTTTCTTTGTATCTAATCAGCTAAATGCTTTTTAATTATTGTTGCTACAGTGTTTTTTTTTTTTTTTAGATGTGAGAGTTTGTGTAATTCACTACAGCCAGTAAATGTGTAATAAAGAAAACTATATTTTATAAATGTCGAAATATGACATGTTGTTCAGAAAATAGATATAAAATAGATATAAGCTCCTGGTCAAAGTAAAAAATAGAAAGCAATAATAAATGAGAAAGAGAGACTCATATAAAATATATATGCTAGTGGCATTATAGTAAAGAAGTTCCAATTTTATTTACTATTGAATACTCATGAAAGAAAAGAGAATTCTTAGCTTTCTCACAGTTTTTAAACTGTGTCATAAATTTGATATTTATACATATGCATACAAAAGTAACTACTACTTTAAAATGCAAAAAGCTAGGAAAGATAACTCGAGAGTAGAAAAAAACTGTGATTTCCTCTCTCAATTTAGAATCTGCAATTACAAATCCAAACAAATCAAATATTTTCACCATAATTTGGGTTTACATTAAATACTCACAGAAACTCACTCTGTGAATGTCAGACTGTCATTCAACTGTTGATCTTAAATTCAATCACAGACCTGTGGTAGTTCTAATCAAAATAGGTTACTTACATAAAGACAAGTTGGCATATACTACTAAAACAATTAAGCTATTCTGTGTCCTTGTGATCATCTATACTTAGTTAGTAACTTGGGAATGATATTGCAAAGCCACTGGGTTTTGTTTGCTTATTTATCGTGTGCTTATTTATTTATTTGTTTTTAGATTTCTCACAGACCCCAAAGGAATATCCCATTTTATTTGGAATGTATTTGAGGGAATTTACTTAATTACCTTTCTGAACAAATCTAATTGGTGATTTTTATTATAGTTGCACATTTTTTACAGAATCTCCAGAACATGTTTGTAAAGAAAGACTGTTCAAATATTTATTTCACAGCAGAGTTACCATTTAAAGCTTAGACACAGAAAGTTCACAGTTTGTCTCACACTAATTATTAATAATTTTTTTCTGTAGTCTGTTTTATATTTTTCAAAGAAAGTCAGCGGAGTGCTGATGTTTCCTTCTTAATTCTGTTACTGCCCCAGCCGAGTAATATATCCTCATGCACTGGGAGCAGAAAAGCAGCTACATCTTTGTTTTGTGTATGTATTTTAACACTATCTGTACACACTGGTTTACTTTTTGCCGTCTCGGGGACAGAAGTTTTCATGAATCAGCCTGATTCCTTTATCCGTTTGGTTAATGAACAAGTGGAGTTGGAAGAACGAGTGAAAAGAATGTTGCTGAAACTGTTGATGCTCAGTACTGACAACCATCCTTGTTTTGTCCTTGGGAATAAACTGAAAACTCAATGGTAACTACACAAAGGAACACACACACACACACACACACACACACACACACACACACACACAATCTCACAGCCAATTCTCATGGTTTTTATGCCAAGGTCATCTAAGCAAGAGAAAAATGAACTAATTTATTTTCCTTTTGTTTCTTTAGACCTTGTGATGGACTTAGTGAGAAGTCTTATGTCTCCTCTTCAATTTTCTCATGATTCTCAGAAATCAATGGCTCAAAATTACAAAGAGAAGCTTTGCTCTGGATTTTCCAGTTTCTGCTATTTGTCACCTTCACTGAGACTAATGCGGCGAAGCTTTGAGAACCTAAACCAAGCTTTCTCCTCTTGAACCTGAAACTTTCCTAAAAATAATGCATACTGGACTGGTGCAAAGATATTTTGTAATATTTCAGCATGGATTGATGATATGGTAAATGCTATCTACATGATCCTGCCTGACCTTAGAAAGATCACCTAGTAGAGAAAGCAGAGTCCCCCATAGATCTATCTTAGGGATCGGTAATACTCTTCCTACTGCTGAAAACTGAATTCATTTGTTTTGTCAAGTTGGAGGTTTATACGCAACTAGAATATAGCCCTAGTGGAAAACCTATTATTATTATTATTCTGCTAAATGTACATAGCAATAAATGACTCCAAGTAACATATTGTTATATCCATAGATCAGTGCATCACTTATTTCTCAACAGAAAAGCTTCTTCTTACACAAAGACCCACAACTTGACAATGTGAAGAAAGTGAGAGACTTTGGAGTGCTTAGCCTGAATGAGATGTCCATATCAAATCCCTCCTCTGACATCTCAGAGATCATGTGAAACAGGAGAGATATAAAGATTATAAGGGCCAGAGGTAATGAATGACTTCAAGGAAATGACATTTTCTAGAACAACATGACAATTGTATGTACAAACTCACAGAGACTGTGGCAGTATCCACAGGAGTTGTACAAACTCTAGAGAGATAAAATCCAAGGCTGGAGGAAGAGGAGTGAGAATTGGGTCCCGTGCCTGGCCAAGAAGCTGTTTGAAGTCGCTTCCAACTTAAATTGGTATACATTAAAAAAATGAAAAAAAAAAAGATTATGGAAATTATCCAAAACTGTTCATACAAACACAAGAATAATAATATTTCATATATACCCAATTAAGTAATAAAAATGTCTAGGTAACAGAGATGCTTAATTAAGAAATAAAAAAAATTAAAGAGGACTAAGTCAATGCAGAAGCTCTTCAAATTAATCTGTTGGAGTCTGAGGAAGTTTTAACTCTGGGCATGCACATACTTTTACAGAAATCAGAATAGATGAAGCCATGTAGCATAGTGTATTCATTTGTACTGTGAGCATGAGCACTTCAGCAGAGCTTGGTTTTGAAGTCCTTTTAGTCACTTCCCTACATTAGAGGTTATAAAAACCAAGCCACTCTTGACATCTCATTTCAAAAATAACGAATTTGTCATTAAACCAGAGCTATGAATTCAAGCTTATTGATATCTCTATTGGCACTCCAACCAGAGAAGCTATAAATATTCCTTACACTCTTATTACTACCTTGAAAGTTCAACTCAGAAGAGCAATAAATCACTCTTGGTTCTTTTAAAAAATATCACAAAATGGGCAAGAGGATTTATATGATGTTCTACATAATGAAAGATTGGGTTTTAATAGTTCTCAAAGTTTATAAGTAGTTCAATACTATCAACTTTGTCAAAATTTTAACTCTTCAATTAATAAAAATACATTTGAAAGCTTGTGTTGATGCTTTTAATAATCATACTCCACATTCAAATATGTAAGTGGCAGCAATTTAGGAAGTAGAAATAGATGAACTATAGATGCAGATGTTTTTCAGGAGAACAAGATAATATCCCTAATAATATACTCATTGTGTTGAATATAGGATGGAACCTCAGTTCTTGTACATGCTATTCAAATACTCTTTGACTTATTTCCATCACTAACCCTTGCTTATTTGTCAAAGGATCTCATTATACAGTTGTGGTTCGAATCTTAGATGGTCTTTTAATTAAAAAAAGTCAGAGCCAGATATCAGGGTGAAAGCTGAAAGATCAGAGAAGCAGAACAGCCAGAGGCTAGTTCTTACCTCCATGAAATCCTCAGCCTAAAGAGAGTGAGTTCCTGTTTCCTCACACCTTATATACTTTTCTCTGCCCTGACATATTACTTCCTAGAATTAAAGGCATGTGTGCTTCCCAAGCAAAGGCAGGAGATGTCATGTGCTGGGATTAAAGTTGTGTGCCACCACTGCCTGATCTCTATGTCTAATCTAGTGGCTGGCTCTGTCCTCTGATCCTTAGGCAAGTTATTAGGGTGTACAAATATATCACCACATACAGTAATTTTTCATCTTAATAAATTCAGGCCTCTGCTATGCAGTCCTCCAGCCCCTTTGTGCTAGGAATATAGGCATGGCGCTTGCCAATATTTCAGTAAACTTCGTGGAACAATGTGAATATCTGCTTACCAAAGGGAAAAGGTGAGAAAACAACACCTTAAATCACATATAAAAATGCACTCAAAATCTATGAATATTATGTATTTATGAAAAGTTAAATACAAAAATCATGATTTCCAAAAAAGAGGAGCCATCCTTTGCTAAGGACTAGGCAAGACCACCCAAATGTTAACTATAAAATATGAGTTATGGTAAGGTGGAGTCCATCAAAATTTTGTCCCTCTAATTTCTTTTTGTAAAGACTATTAAAATGAAAAAGGAAAATCCAGAGTTGTAGAAATTGTTTTATAATCATGTAAGACTTCTCTCTATTCATATAAGTCATTCTCAAAATAAAAAATGAAACAAATTGCTTTAAAATGGACAAAGTATTTCAATAGTCACTTTAACAAAGAAGAGGCAAGATTATCAAAAAGCACATCATTAGTCATAGGAGAAAAAACATTTAATACCCAAACTAATACAAATATATTAGAATATGTCAAATAATATAAATTGAGTGTTGTTAGGGACATGAAGGACATCTTGCCTGCCAAAAATTATATAATGTTGGAAATATTCTTGCATATTATTTAAAAAAATAAAATTTGTCATTAAACCAGAGCTATGAATTCAATCTTACTGTGATATAATTTTTATTCTCAATATCTAGCATATGTATTAAACCTGTAAGTTTAATTTAATATTACAAACTAATCATAACTATGTTATTTTCTCTTTAAATATCAGCTCAGCTAGGAGCAGGTAAATCTTTGTAAGTTTGTTCTCAGCTTTACCTGAAGTTCTTTGTGTAAGATTGAGTAGTCATGGACTGTTATGATCCATTATGGCTTGTCCATTGGTGTCATCCTAGTTGTGTAAGAT
>CABHPP010138633.1:19536-42906 GCA_902168425.1 Peromyscus attwateri | reverse complement strand
TCAAACAGTAGAAAAGTGACTGACACAGCAGTCCAGGAAACTGGCCAACAGTGTTTCAGAGTTTGGCATGTGGACCACAAAGGGAGAATGTCACTGGTGGTGGGAAACAGGGTTCAGTTCCCAGCGCCCGTGCCCTGTGGCTGACAACTACCTATGCTCACATGCTGGGTACTGAACTCAGGTCTTCTGCAGGAAGAAGGTATGTGCTCTTAACTAGGGAGCCATCTCTTGAGCCCCAGAAATGATTTTTGAGGTTAAAAAGTAAAATATTTATGTGAGCTGAGGAGAAACTAGAGTACTAAGGAGAGTAGAATCCCATAGACAATTTTATAACTGTTATCCCATGAAACCCCCTTTTGACTGACAGACCTTTGTCACAGTCAATTTCATAGACAGATGTAATTATGGCAGCTTTTCCTTCCTCTCTTCTATACTCCTATGGGTATGCTAGGTGGAGCAAACTCTGGGTCCCAGTTTCCTTGCTTTTAAAGCCGATATAATCATGACTTTGTGAATGATGAAATGATATGTGAAACACTTCAGCATCGTGCCTTGATGTGTAACAGTCAACTAGTTTTAAAAATGTTACTAGGTGAGTGAGACGAAGCTCTCCCCACCGCCCTCTCTCTTCTCTCTCTCCGTTTTACACCGACTACACAACACTGGTTCACAATGGGAAGTCAAGAAAGGAAAAGGGACAGGCTTTACTTAAAGCCTCTGAGTTCGTTTTATTCAGCCTCATCTGTTGCTCAAGTCTGGGCTGCCAGAACCTGTGTGCCCTGGCACCACTCTGCCACTGTTTTGCCAACACTGCTGCTTCTGACACAGTGGCATGTTTACTTTCTACCAAATGGCTCTGACATTGTTTTGCTCACTGTTACTTTGCATTAGGTTGTGTTATATAATGCAGAGAGACCGGGTTGGTGTTCGGAGAATTCTGTCTTCTCATCTAGCTCAGAAAACACTAGTTTGAATTTGTGCTGCTGCTTGACTCCTTGGATCTTGGAATCCTGATCCATGTAAGAGGTTTGGCGTTTTGAACTCTCAGCAAAATATTGAAGTGAAATATTCAAGAGCCTGTTTGCATCACTTTTAGGTGATAAGATATCATCTCTCCACTCCTAAACCCGAGCAGCCATCTGCTCACCTCCCACGGTCTTCTCTGCCACTCCTCTTCTCTCCCTGGAGCTGCTGTAAGAAAGGAGTTTGCTCACAGATAATTGCTTTCTTGAGCAGTTTTCCAGCATCTGTGCCAATTTCTCAGATCCTTGTCATTAATCATAATATAAATTTCTAAAAGACAACCTTTGGTTCATTTTCAGTGTCTGGAAACATGCCCATTCATTTCTTTAATACAGAGTCACTGAACTGAAGGGTGGGAAAAAAATCTTAGCGATTAGCTGATCACTTTATAGACAGGGAAATTAAATTCTCATTGCAGTGACTTTTCAAGGCCACATGGATAGTCCCAGCAGAACTGGTGATATACATTACGATGTTTAAATTTGGCTCCTTTTAAGATAATCTTGCAGGTTTGTACTACTGAGCCTTTGTGTCTTAGCCACTCCCCTTAGGAGCTGTGTGATCATGGGCATGATTTGTAACATCTGTAACCTCAGTTTCTTAGTATCTCTCAAAGAAAGTTGCTATAACTTCAGATTGCTTTAGAATAATGGAGGTATGGCATGTAACGAATTTGCTGGAGTGAAAATGCTGGGTCCCCAGTGAGTTCTAGGATGTTGATCAAATAGCAAATGACACCAATGCTACTGGTGTGTTTGCATCTGTTGACTTTCTCATTCAGGGAATTATAATGGTTCCCAGTTTTACAGACTGTTTTCCAATCTCTGGCTCTTTAAGAGGGAAACTTTCACTTTATATAATTTTTCTCAAAATATACCATTTCTAAGTCTGTAATTATTGATAGAGATTTCCTATGATTTTTGTTTTGACATTTTTGGGTCTTTTAGGTTCAAGGTTATAATTTCTTATTCTTTAGTGTGAACCAGATCATATTTAAATACAATTCAGAATTATTGCACTATGTTCTAATTCACCATTTATAATGATTACTTTATTTATATCTCAGTCTGAATTTTGATTTGTAATTTTCATGTGAATTAGGACTTTTTAGTGGCTGAATTATATCATCTTTCAGGAGAGATATTAAGTAACCATTAGTCTGTATTCCCACCTAAAAATGTTAAAGTAACATAGAAGGCATGAACCTTTCTTCATACTCTAAGTACTAAAGATGCTTCCAGCCAAATACATCAGAATTTTCAGAAAGCTAGACTCAGAGCTGAGCAGCGAAACACACAAGGTCATTCGGAATAAAGTTCCACTTAGTTCAAAAACAGCTTTATGGCTACATAAATATCATGAGGCAAGCAATTCATCAGCAGCCTCAGGCATGTGCTTCCTCTATAAAACACCGGGGCCTTGAAGACAGGCATTATAGATTTTATTTCTCCATCCCTTCCTTCCTGATGAGTTTCTCAGATTTCCTTTTTATGCTCCTCCCCTTAAAAATCTTTACCATCTATGCCTCACTCTCAGAGATTCTCAACCAATGAACATTTGTTGAATAATGATACAGTGAAGAATGCATGGTATTCTCACAAGTTTTACTATGAACTCAACTCTATTTCTATCATACATATAAAGGATATTTATGCATATTACTCCTGTGTGGAGTCTCTGTATTGTTCTGTTAATTAACACATGAACTGATTTTTTTAAGCTTTTGAGGTGCTTAAGAAGGAGTGGCCTTTTTGGAGCAGGCTTTTGTGTAAAATGTCTATTAGCAGTATACTCCAAGTCTAGCATATTTTGAGTAGAAGAATATATTCAAAGTGAATAAATGATTTGATTCTCCAAAGCACAACTTGAAGGACTGCCATTGTTTATGTCTTAATGGCAGAGGAAGGTGCAAGAAATTAACATCTGGCATTTTGAGACAAAATAGAAGTGGAAGAGATTATTTCAACAGAGAAATCCAGTGAAGGTAGAAATTTAAGTGATTAAGGACGTGGAATAGAGTATAATTTACAGCACTTTGGAACAAAATGTCTGAATCTCTACTTTATCATTACTTGGCAATGAACTGACAATGTGCAAACTTTTGTTTTAATTTCTTAATCAATATGGAGGAACCAACAATATGTACTCTCATGTATTTGTGAAGATTAAAGAGGATTGTTATAAAGTACATAATATAGCACCTGGCACATGCATCTTTTCTCCCACAGGAACTATATATCAGAAGACTCCTGGGTTTGTGGAGTTTTCCTGGTAAATTCACATCTCTCAGACAGGTCACTGAACACATCCATGCGTAGGATGTTATCTGATGAATTTATCTTTGAGTGGAGTTTCTCAGATCACAAAATTATCAGACTGGCTGAAATATTTCTCTCCTTCCATCTTCCTTCTCTACATCATCCTTATTCTTTTCTCCCCTCCTTACAACTGACCTTCGACACATGGTAACTATGCTCCAGACTATTTCAGGCACTGAGAATGCTATACTTGTGTTTATGTATGTATCGGCTATTTGTCTGTCTATCTACCTTGGTAGGCCAGGCTTCTATAACACAATGATGTAAAAAGAATAGCTTGAACTACAGAAATATGGGACTGGAGAGATGGCTCAGTGGTTAAGAACACTGGCTGTTCTTCCAGAGGACCTGGGTTCAATTCTCAGGACCCACATGGCAGCTCACTGAGCATTTGGATATTACCATGATGAACTTCATGTTTCTAGCTGGGAGAGAATAAAGTCAGGACCAGCCTCAGCAAATAAGACATTGCATGGATTAGAGATGGTAAGATGTTTGGGGACTATTGTGACATATGTGCCTTGTGACACACACTGTGGCCAGAAGTAGCCAGGAGAAAGAGGGGAGTGAAGAGGAATGAGTGGGCAGGAGGTTCCAACCATTAAGAAACCTTTAATAGTCAGCAACGGTCTTCAGGCTGTCAGCTTCTGGGAAGCTAGGGGGTGGTTTTAAGGACACATGCTTATCTCCTTTTGGCCTTGAACTCACCCTGGCTCCACATGGTACTGTCTACCTGATGCCCACATTGTGGCTTTAATGAGTATCATCATTGTTGTTGGGTTTTCATGTTGGATTCTAGATGTTCCCACCTCTTTCTTTGATCTTGTTTTTGTAGCTGTTTCTGCTCTTTCTGGTGAAGCATCGCCATCACAGTCACAGCTGCTCCTGGCTCCACCTCCATCTTGCCCATGGGCAACACAAATACTTTTTGCACTCCTGCTTTATCATGTTTAAAGGCTTCTATTGTTTGGGCAGTGCTTATGTAGTTTGGTTTGTTTGTTTCTTTCTCTGAGCATAGAGTATAGGAAAAGTCGTAATCTATGCCACCAATAAAATGAAGATTCATTCTTTATTCTGCTACTTGCTAATTTAATGAAGCCTTGGGTTATTAAAGTCCTTTGACTCTTAGTTCTTTGTTTTTAAGATTAGAATGCTACTACTTTTTATATAAGACGTTTTTGAAGGCATTAAAGACTTAGTACTGTTCAAATCCTGAACATACAGGTATACACGTTGTGTCCAATGTCACTACTTACTGCCACCATCTGAATGAATCCCTGCCCTGACCCACTTGAGTTCCATTGCCCAGTTTTCTCTTCTGCTTTCCAGACACAGTTATAGTTTGCCTCCCTCAAACTTTTGAGTCTTCAGAGTTCTTTTTGTGGATACCAGGTCTAAGAAATCATTTGTGTGACTCCAACCATACCAGTGTATTGTCTGTAGTTGTTGTTGATTCCATTAATGTCTCCTCTGTCTTGGCTCATGCAAACTCCTGGTGGAAGGGATAGGGGATTTGCTTGGTCTGGAAACTTCTTTGGAAGTTTAAATCCATCCAAGCTCATTCTCTAGGGGAAGTCTGAATCCTAAAGCACAAATCTGCCTTATCATGTAATTCATATGACCAATAAGCCAAAGAGAGAGGAATAAAGCAGAAGAGAAAAGACTGTAGCAGCTTGAGACTTGAAGAGGTTAAAACGTTACATAATTTCCTATGAAGAGAATGTGGAGCTCAAGTTTGGTCTGGACTTTTGCTTCAGAAAGGCAATAGCAGATCATATTCATCAAACTAGAGTCAAGGCTTGTGTCCCAAAGCATGTGGGCTACAGCATTAAACTTCTGAGCCAATATTCTACTCAGCAGAATCTTAGTCTGTGGCCCACATAGGAGCTGAATAAACTATATTCCTCCCCATGTCAGGTAAGTGACAACTGCTAAGTGGAGACACAGTCTCAGATACTCAAATAATCAAGGGCCCAAGGAACTATCCTGCTCCTAAGGCAGTCGTTCTCAACCTTCCTAATTCTGAGACCCTTTAATACAGTCTCTCATGTTGTGGTGACCCCCAGGCATAAAATTATTTTTGTTGCTACTTCATAACTGTAATTTTGCTCCTTTTATGAATTGTAATGTGAATATCTGATAAGCGATCCCCAGAGGGGTCACGACCCATAGGTTGAGAACTGCTGTCCTAATGGTATGTAACATTGTGGTTGGGAATATAGTACTGGGGTCAGATTGTCTGGTTTCAAATATCAGTTATACCGTTTACTGTGTGATCAGTACAACTTGTTAAAGTTCTTTGGCTTCAATGTCCTCACCTGTGAAAAAGCATTATAATGATACCCACTTTATTATTTATTTATTTATTTATGTATTTATTAATTATATTTTGGTTCTTATTTATTTATTTATAAATTTTTTCTTTCATTTTTCTTTATTAAGAAATTTTCTACTCACTCCACATACTATCCACAGACACCCCTTCCTTCCTCCTCCCACCCCCTAGCCCTCTTTCCCAAGCCACCCCGCATCCCCACATCCCCAAAATTGAGGTCTCCCATGGGGAGTCAGCAGAGCCCAGCACACTGAGCCTAGGCAGGTCGAACCCCCTTCCCACTGCACCAAGGCTGTCCAAGGCTTCACACCACAGGCACCGGATTCCAGAAGCCTGCCCATAGACCAGGGACAGATCCCAATCCCCCTGCCTGGGTGCCCCCCAAACAGTTCGAGCCAAACAACCATCTTCCGTATCCAGAGGACCTAGTCCAGTCCCATGGGGGCTCCACAGCCACCAGTCCACAGTTCATGGGTTTCCACTAGTGTGGCCAGTCATCTCTGCACGTCCTCCCATCATGATCTCGACGTCCCTTGCCTGCAGTATCTCTCCTCTCTCTCATCAGTTGGATTCCCGGAGCTCAGCCTGGTGCCTGGCCATGGATCTCTGTATCTGCCTCCATCAGTCACTGGACAAAGGCTCTATGATGAGGACATGATGGGAATAGGAAGAGGCAGGGTGCTGGAGAGGCTCTCAGGAATCTGCAAAGTTGACCCCACATTGGTCTGCTGGCAGTGGTCCAGAGGGTGCCTGGACTGGTGTACTCTAGTGACCAGCATAGCAAATAACCTAACTGTCATCATATTAAGAAATTTTTTATTCATTTTACGTACCAACCATAGATACCCCTCTCATCCTTCCTCCTACCCCTCCCAGCCTTCCTCCCCCACTCACCCCCCATTCCCTCCTCCAAAAAGGTAAGGCTTCCCACAGGGAGTCAACAAAGCCTGGTACATTCAGTTGAGGCAGGTCCAAGCCCCTCCCCACCACATCAAGGTTGTGCAAGGTGTCTCACCGTAGGTAATGGGCTCCAAAAAGCCAGCTCATGCACCAGGGATAGATCCTGATCCCACTGCCAGGGGCCCCTTAAACGGACCAAGCTATACAACTCTCTCACTTATTCAGAGGGCCTAGTCCAGTCCCATGCAGGTTCCACAGCTGTTGGTCTAAAGCTCATGAGTTCCCACTAGCTTGGTTCAGCTGTGTCATGATCATTATGCCCCTTGCTCATAGAATTCCTCTTCCCCCTCTTCGACTGGACTCCTGGAGGTCGGCCTGGAGCTTGGCTGTGGATCTCTGCATCTGCTTCCATCAGTTACTGGATGAAAGCTCTATGATGACAGTTAGGGTATTCACCAATCTGATTACCAGGGTAGGCCAGCTCAGGCACCCTTTCCACTCTCAGAATGGAGGGACTGCATTTGCACATATCTTCCTGTGACTACACGTCCATATAACCCTCATGCAGCTCTTTCCAGGTATATTTGAAGCTGATTTGGATTATCAACTTGCCTACATTTTATAATATTTTTAGCCTGTGTTTAAATGAGAAGCAAATATTTTTCTCAGATGGGTTCATTGTATTTTATTCCTTAGAAGTATTTTTAGATTGGGCAGAAAGCACATTTTTTTCTTTTTTTGGTTTTTCGAGACAGGGTTTCTCTGTGTAGCTTTGAGCCTTTCCTGGAACTCACTTGGTAGCCCAGGCTGGCCTTGAACTCACAGAGATCCACCTGGCTCTGCCTTCCGAGTGCTGGAATTAAAGGCGCAGAAAGCGCATTTTAAATTCTTTATTTAAAAGGTAATGGCAAAGAGCCCAGATTAGGCAATACAATGTAAACAGTTTCAGTACAATCTAAACCTGTAAATAACATGTAAATCAAATTTTCGTTGTTGTGAGTGCATTGGAGAGTGCAGTGTTTCTGAGCTACAGGGGTGTTACACTGGTGTAGAGTTGCCCTCCTAGGTGATTTGACTAGTGAGATGTAGCTAGAGTTTTTCCCCAGACCTGCCTGGCCCACAGTCAGGACAAATCTCTCTCACCCACCAGTTTTGCTGCCGCTCAGACTCAACTGAGTAAACACACAGAGACTTATATTGCTTACAAACTGTATGGCCATGGCAGGCTTCTTGTTATCTACTTCTTCTATCTTAAATTAACCCATTTCTATTAATCTATACTTTGCCACGTGGCTCATGGCTTACTGGTACCTTACATCTTTGTCATGGTGGCGGCTGGCAGTGTCTCTCTGCCTCAGTCTTCCACTTCCCAGCCTTCTCCTCTCTGCTTGTCCTGCCTATACGTCCTGCCTGGCTACTGGCCAGTCAGTGTTTTATTAACCAATCAGAGCAACACATTTGACATACAGAACATCCCACAGCAGTGAGACTGGTGTTTCAGATAATAAGCTAGGAAAAATAGTATATATTATTAAAATACTAAATATTTTTCTGTTGTCACAGAATAGTGACTCATATTATGAGTAGTGAAGAATGAACAGGTGTGTGTGTGTGTGTGTGTGTGTGTGTGTGTGTGTGTGTGTGTGTGTCTGTGGTGTTTTGTAAGGACCCTCCATACTGGAGGTACGTCAGTCTCTATTCCAACAGTGGTGAAGAAGAACTCCTCTTTCCTCATATCTTTAATTGCACTTACTTGTTTTCTTGATATTAGGCATTATGACTAGGGTGAGGTGGGATTTCAAAGCAGTTATAATTTCCATTTCTCTGCTGGATAGAGATGGTGTCCTAGTCATCTTGTTGCCGTAACAAAATACCTGACAAAGTAACCTGAGGAAGTGTTTATGTGCTTTACAGTTCCAGTGGATATGGTCCATTATGGCAGAGAAGGCATGGACCACTGCTGTGTTTGACATAAAGAATTTCTATGTTAGTTTCTGTTTTCTATTTTAAATCCCTGAGATCTTCAAGCTTTGTTTGTACAGAAATTGTATCTGAAATACATTTTCATTAGATCAGCTGGTATATTCCAATGCTGTGGTTTATATTCTAATTAGCAATTATTCTCTACAACAGTAATATGCTACTGCTCACCTCTGAAGTTCACAAAGTTTCTCAGTGTAATACAAGAAACTATGTTTTTTGAAAAACTTCATTCTTACAAAGTGTACCCAGTCCTCAACAAAAGTTGTGTATATTGCTTTCAGGGAAATTGAAAACAAAATTGAGTATTTAGGGCTATCCTCAAGGTCATTTCAAATATTTTCAGGTTATGATTGTCCTATTTTTTGGAAGTACAATATTTATGCTGTAGTTAATACTTTACGTTTCTTTGTATCTGTGAACAAAATTTTCTTGGAAATATTTTGTCAAAAATGTTCTCACCTTCAAAATGTTCTCTCTTCATATTGAAGGTTCATGACTGTACATTTGCATAGCACTGTATGGGGAGCCACAGTGCCTCACTTAGAACTTGAGATCCACTGCTGATGAGATCTACCCTGGGAACATTACTTAACCTCTTTTGAACCTTCATCTCATACTGTAACATGTGGGTAAGAACAGTACCTTGTTAGGGTTGGGAATGTAGCATGGTGATAGAGTACTTGCCTAGCATGTAGAAGGCCTAGATATAGGCGCCAGGCAGGCACACACACACACACACACACACACACACACACACACACACATTACTCACCTCAAAATTTAGTTAGGAATATTCTACAAAGTGATATGTGTGAAGTGGTTAGACTCATACCTGGAACCAGTAGGAACTATAGAATTATTTGGTGTGATATTATTAATTATTTGGGAATGTTAAGATAAAAGAAACTTTCTATAAACTTGTGATGGAGATTATACAGAGCAGTAAATGATAATCTCCAAAAAGAGTACTAAGATTTTCACCACAATTATATTTAACACTGATGCACAGTAAGTCATAGAAAACCTTGCATTCATCAACATAAGATGACTAGAAGAGTGCCTAAGTACCAAGTAACAACTGCTATTGAGCTCCTTAAATAGGCAAAGTAGTTGGGTCAGTTACCATTACTAGGCCTTAAATGAAGGAAGTTGATGAGAGGTAAGCTCCTGTTGGCTGCAGCAGAAGGAGATTGATGGGTTGGTCATCAGAGGGACTTGGATCAGTGGGAGGGAGAATATAGTGTAACTATTTCTTTGAATTAAAATATTCCTTCTAGGGGTCATGGAAGAGCTCATGAGACTTAGGAAATAGACAAAATGTCACATGTCTAGGAAAGTGAAAACATGGATTCTCAAAGGCCATTCCTCAGTTTTATAGAAGGAGTAAATAATCGCTGGTGGAGGAGACTCTTACTAGCCAAGCTGCAGAGAGAACATATTCTTAGACTGAGGAGAGCAGCCTGAAGGCTGTGCAGAGGGCTCTAGGGTTATGGCTTTCATGAACTGTCACCTGTGTTGTGGGTGGGCTTTTTGATGGTACAGCTGCTTTATTTGAGTCAACCTTGTTCCATCATTCATATTTCTGTTAGTGGTCCCAATAAAAACCCATTGGTTCAGATTCACAAAGTTGAACTTTGGTGTGATCATGACTTTGGTCTGCCACTGGTTCTTTTTCTCGGATGAGTAGAGATGCCCGTGTTGTGTCTCCCAAGGAAAAGGCCATCATGTAATACAACAGTAAGGCCCAGCTTCTCCCTTTCCATTTCTGTGGAAAATGATGGGGTCCAGCAAGAGTCGTGCATGGTCTCGAAGTGGCAGTAACATATATTTAATTATGTCTTATTATTTCTATTCTGAGAAAGAATGCTTGGGTCTAGCTGTGATTAACTCTTAATTCTGAGGTTCATGATGGAAGAATAGAGGGATAATTTGACTCATCTTTCTTTAATCTTGTCCACCTATATTTCAAGATTACAACTTTCTGTATTTCTTTCAATATCACTTATGTCCTGCCTCTCAGAATCATTAACTTAACCTTCTATGAGTCAATAACTTTGTAGACAGTGGGAATATGAACATGAAAAGAAACCAACAATGACGAAAAAAATTGCTGTACCCAGTAGAGGAAGATAAACTCACAAATAAATACATAATTTAATCAAGAGGAATACTATGTTAAGTTTTGGAGAATTTTGTTATGTGATTGTTTTAGTTTCTTTTCCTATTGCTGTGAGAATGTACTCTGACAAAAGCAACTCAAGGGAGAAAGGTTTATTCAGTTCACAGGACAAGGGCACAGTCCATCACAGAAACAAAGTGAAGGCATCAAGAGCTCAGAGCAGCTGGTCACGTTGTATTCCTAGTCAAGGAGCAGAGAGCATGAATGCATGAATGATCAAGGTTTGCTGCCGCTCTGCTCCCTTTCTCCATTTACACAGTCCAGGGTCCCAGCCAGGGAACAGTGCCACCCGCAGTGGGCAGCATCTTCCTGCTTCAATAAATGCAATCACGATAATCATGCACAGGCATGGCCTGCCTCCCAGGTGGTTCTAGATTCTGTCAAGTTGACACTTGATACTAGCCATCACAGTGATGTTAAATATTATTTGTATCAGATTATTATCGTCATGGATCATTGTTTGGAGAAGGAATTAAAAACTTTGACTTGAAACTTAAAATATTAAAAATGAGAGAAACTATCAAACATATTAGAGGTAGACCAAGAAGTAGCAAAAAGCAGAAGTATGATTTTCTTATTTATAATAAGATACTTTGAGCCTAGGAAACTAAATTCAGTAAACATTTCTCAGAAGCCTAGCATTTATACACTCATTTGTTCCACAAATATTGCTCATGAGTCTCTTGGGCACTGTACAAAGCAGTAAACAAATTATGTGAAGTCCCTGTTGTGATGAAGTTTATATCTAGTGAAGAAGACAGATTAATAAATGCACACACACACTCACCTTCATAACAATTATTATTTCTGACTCTCAAAATTTTCTCTCCATTACTACCTCAATAAAATCTTTCCTGCAAGTGCTCTATTGTGGACTATTTTCAACCATGAATTATTGTATTTCAACTGCTCCCCATTTCATCATTCACATTCCCAAAGCTATTTCTAAAATACAGAGTTAATTGTTTTCTTCTGATTGTAAATCTTTTAGTGTTTCCTACTACCCTCTCATCAATATCTTATTCAAGTTTTGACTCCTGTCTATTCTCCCAACCTACTTATTGCCTGATGACTTGAGTTATCTCTCCCCTCAGCTGTTACTCCAATATGCAGCTCAAGAACTCCTTGTTCTTTATAGAGAAAATAGCAGCTTCTAGGAGTGAGTGTTTCCTTTCCTTATCGTCACCATGATAGCCCAACATGGACCATGTTCATTTTCTTTCTCTAAAGTCTGTGAATGGCCACTGCTTCCCATTTCTGCTTCAGAATCCAGTTCCTTTCAGTTTCCTATATCTTTGTTATTCTCACCTGTATTTGATAGGCTCTTATAACATTTGTGTAAGATATATATTCCTGGGTCTGTGAAATAACTCAGTGAGAAAAGGCACCCACTACTACGCCTGTCAATCTGAGTTCAACAGCCAGGACCCATGTTATTAAAGGGAAAAACTGAGTCCTACAGGTGATCCTATGCACTCAACATGAGTGCTGTGACATACCCCCTCACAAATAAATCTTTAAAAAATTCATCCCTTGGCCAGTCCCTAAACATACTATTTCATATTATATAAAATTGTCCTAACACACATTCCCATTCCTTTCCTACCACTTACCCATCAGTTTTCTCCAATGGGCTTCCATCTCATCTACTTAATGGAAACCTGAACCTTCCCACCATTTCATTTTATTCCTTTGTTTTTCAAGACACTAAGGAAGGCCACACTGATAAATCCTCATTTCACTACTTAGGAGCATTCAGCACGAGTCACCATATATTCCTTCAGAGTTGGCTCACTGGACTATTTGTCTTCCTTAGTCTTGTGTCCAGTGATCACTCTCTACTCTATTAATGTCTACACCCTTTCCCTGGGTTATTATATTTAGTTACAGTGACTCAGTGCTAGTAATTTCAAAATTAAATACCTCTGTCCTTATCTACACTCTCAGATTCAGAATGCTATATCCAAGTGTTTTTTGGCTATATCCATTTAGATGACTACTATGTATCTCAAGCTTAAAACTCATAAACCAAATTTTCTATTTAAAATTTACTTTTAAGTTAACAAATTAATGGGTTTGACTATGACATTTTCATACATATATGCCCTTATGCTTTTTTTTTAAAATTTATCCTTTCCCCCAATATCATCCTTCACCTCACCCCTTCCCTTTTTGGACTACTTCCTCACTACCAAATAGTCCCCTCTTCTATTTTTATGTTACATGTATTCCATTACTGTCTTTCCCCCTTTACTAACCTTCTTTAAGATTTTTTCTCTTCTCTTATGTCCCCCTGCCTATTTCTATGACATATAAACACATACATAGCTACACACAGAAATTATATAATTAAATTCGGAGAGAAAGCATGCCATATTTGTATCTCAGATTGGCTTGTTTTGCTTAATGTAGTGATTACTGGTTCTGTTCATTTTCTTTCAAGTATATTAATTTTTTTGTAGCCAAATAAAATTACATTGTGCATCTGTGCCACATTTTTCTTAATCTACTCATCTGGTGAGGCACGTCTAGATTGATTCCATTTCTTAGATATTGTGAATAGTGGAGTAATAAGCATGGATATGCATGTATCCCAATGACATGCTGACTTTGAATCCTTCAGGTGTTTAGGCATATAGACAGGAGTGATATAGCTGCATCATAGTATAGGAGCACTTTTAGGAATTTGAGTACCCTCCAAAATGACTCCCAGAATGGCAGTTTACATTCTCACCAATAGTTCTTGAACAAAAATTCCTTTTCTCTGAATGTTTAATGGCATGTGTTGTTCCTGTGTTCCAAATGTTACTGCCTGGGGCGAGTGCAATTTCCAAAGCAGTTTTTTTTTTAATTTTATTTTTTTTAAATTTTTTTTTCAGTTTTTTTTATGGTTGAGTTTTTTTTTTTAAGATGAAAAAATTATGTGTATGTGTGTGGCTAGGTGTGGGTATGTGCACATAAGTATTGTTACCAGTGGAGACCAATGAAGGAACGACCTACAGAAGGGGAACTGTCTTCAGTTCTACTCTCATTGGTGGCCACATCACTGTTAGAGTAATTTTCAGCCAAATGTATATCGGGCCATGCTCCTGATTAAAACATTCATGTGTTTCCCCATATCATTTAAAATAAAACTCAGGATCTTTTCCACCAAGCCTCTTCATAAGTCAGAAGCTAGATATTTCTTAGAACTCATATCCAAAAGCCACCTCTTTTTCCAGCATATTCTATGCTACATATTCAACATTTAACAAAATATTCATTATCAGCTAATTTGGTTACCATTATTTTTATTTGTTGTCTGTGGTAATTATTACTGGAAATGATTGTGTTATACAGACAAGCTTCTCAAGTGTCACATCTGCTAGGTAGGCAACTAACTGTCCCTATTATAAAAATTATTATAATTGACATTGTAAGACATAGATCATCACTTAAAATTCTAGGAAGGGCTATCAAATGAGGCAAAATTAGCCTCTCTAGAACTCAGGTATCTATTCCATAAAACAATGTGCTTTATGGAAGGGAATGGAAGGCAAACAGACCATAATTTCTTAAAGTGTTTTCCATAGAACATCATGACCTCCATGACACTTTCAATCCGTCTTACTCTCCTCTTTACTATAGCAACTGTGCAACCCCCTACCTGATACAATTTACCTTTCTTGTCTTTCTTTCTTTTTCTTTTTTCTTTTTTTTGGTTTTTCAAGACAGGGTTACTCTGTGTAGCTTTGGTGCCTGCCCTAGATCTCACTCTGTAGACCAGGCTGGCCTCAAACGTACAGAGATCTGCCTGGTTCTGCCTCCTGAGTGCTGGGATTAAAGACGTGGGCCACCACAGCCTGGCTCAATTTTCCTTTCTTAATGCTTGTTGCTTATTCCTGGTCTCACGAGGATATAAACTTTAGAGGTTAGGGAATTGTGCATGTCTTAATTTTTTGGTATATATCACAAACTTAAAAATAAAAAACTCACAAACAAACAAACAAATAACCCTTGGCCTAGAACAGATAACCAACTATTGGAAAAGAACGCAGATTTTTCAAGGAACACAAATAGGGACAGTATGGTTAAGATTCTATATCCTCTGAGGTTTTACCACAGCAACAAAAAAATAACTAGAACAAACTTTTATCTTAATGTGACTGCATTTCAAATATGGAGGAAGTTAATTCTGGTCCTCATACTTAGCAGCAAGTGCTTTAGCCATGGAGCCATTTCCATCTCCTGTCTTTGTTTTTGAGACCCAGTTCCTCTGACCTGGGGATTGTCAAGTAGGTTACCTTTTACGGTTGATGATCCCCAGGGATTTGCCTGTCTCCACCTCCCTGGTGCTGGAATTATAAGAACATGTTGCTATGCCCAGTTGTGAGGCTTATACTAAGGTCTTCATGCATGCAAGACAAGGACTTTACTTATGCAGCCATCTTTCTAGTTCCATGATAGTCTCTGTTGAGATTGGTTCTTTTTATATAGCTCAGGATGGCTTGTAACTTGCTATGCAAGCCAGGCTTTTGCCAACCTGCAATCCTATTGCCCCAGCCCCCTGAGTGCTATGACTACAGGCCTGCATGTATTGTCTTGTCTGACTGAAAGCAGATTAATTATTAATTGATTTCACTATTCCTTATAAATTCTTCACAGACACGGCATTTCTTCATTCTCCTTCCTTAGCCTCAGTAAGTACTTGGCAATGACATTAGTGAGCATTGAGAAACATGGAGTTAATGTGCATTTAATTATTGTGATAGAAAATATCTAATAAAGTAAGTATTTCCAAAATACTTATTCTAGCACGTTTTAGGGTGGGTTTTTGCCTATAGGAATTGGTAATAATAGCTCAATTCCATTAATGGAATGAGCTGGGACTGTGTGTGGTAGAAAAGAATTCTTGGGCATTAGGGATGATGTTTCTGACTTTCTTCCTCTATATATAACCACTTAGATTTAGGTTTTCATGCCACTTTCTTCAAAATGTTTTCCTTAATGTTGGTTGGTGTGGTCAAAATACGTAATACTGGCAAAGACAATAGTAGTGTTTATAATGTAAGGTAAGATGATGGAGACACATTTACAGTGTGTTTGTTTCTTTATATTAGTCATTTTCAGAGTTGGTCTGCTGTGAAATAGAATAATAAAAATTATTTTACTTTTAGTATAGATGCTGAAGAGAAATTATTTTTTATTTCTACCTCCAGGCTTATTATTATTATTATTATTATTATTATTATTAATTTTTTAATCAAGGAAAGCTGTTTAATCTCTTTTTCTAATTTTATGTTATTATTAATATTATTTTTGTTAAATATATATATCCCTGGGAAGGATTAGGAGATTCAGCTATTCCCCAAGTCATATTCCTTAAGAAACTCTGCCTGTGAGTAGCCAGGGCACAGTATTAGCCTATATTTCTCAGCTTATTAACTTTCCTGCTGGACTCAGCTTCCTTTGCCCTACAGGGCCCCATCTGCAGTTTTAACAATATTGATGATTAATTCTACAAAGAGGAGCTTGAACTGCAAAGCCAACCCTGGAGCTGAGCCCCATAGAGTGAGCGTATGCTCAGAGGTATCTCTACCACAGAGACAGAAATGACGTTCTATTATCCTGTTGAAAGACAGTCTTGAAGCTCCTTCTCTGAGTGGTTCCGGGGCGGGGGAGCCACACAAATAGGCTAGATGATTCTCAGGCAGCAAAAATAGTGGCCTATTTTAGCCCTCATCATGACTGCCTGTCAGATGTCAGAACCTGGACTGTTTCTTGTTCTTAGGAAAGAGACCATTCTGCATTCCATAAAATTGTTATTTATTATTTGAAATGAATCTTCACCCTGAATTTTTACTGTCACAGTATTACTGTGTATGATGATGTATTGGTCATACTTTTAGAAATATGGGAGAACCTTGGATTTTAGACTACTATTTCTACAAGGTATGAGTCACATGATCTGGGAAATAGCTTACTTTCATTTACTTATAAAATGTTCTTTCTCAAGATGGCTGAAATATTAAACAGGCAATATGTATGAAAGTATCTGGCACAATGAACCAAGTCATCATGAAACTGGAAAGGTAGCTGTACACCACAAAAATTTCCTAAACTGGTGGAAAATCCGTATTTGCAGCCATCTGACTTATTTATTCTTTAATTCTTTGGTATTTTAAAGAGTAACAATATATCTGTGTCTAATTTTAAAAGGGGGCCCAAGTGTAGGTTAGCAGGTATTGTTTAGAATTTAAAACAAAATCTCCCAAATTAGCTAGAACAAGGTAATTGTAGTTTAGTTACTTTAAAAACAATATGGACAAATTTATTCATTTAGTGTTTAATTCACTGACAACATTTAGAAAATTTATTTCAATGACTGTTTCAACTAACAAATTATTTTTTAAAATAAAATAAAAAGCAAGGTGATCATAAGAATAACTTTGAATATTGTACAGAATTAGGCAGCAATTATTTTCTCATTTCCTTACAAATACCCCTTCTTGGAAACACTTTCATTCCATTAATAGTTTGAGTTACACTCTCTTGTTATAGATTATAAACTATGAGAGTAAAGTAGATATTATTGCCCCCACCCCCACACACTGAATCCATTAATCCAATTTTCCTACTGTTTTAATGTAGAGTGTTATGGTATTATTTTATAACAAGACTCAGTGAGTTGCAGGCATATAGTTATAAAGTATTTACTAATTATATTTTAATACCATAGAGTTAAAAGCCATTTCATCACTTTCCTGTTTATAATTAAAAAATTCCAGTTGTCATAAACGCTTATTCTTTACTCACAGTCCTGACTGTCTCACAATCTGACCCCATTCTCACATCACTGCTTATTCTCGCCACTGGGCTCTTCCTTACCTGGAGGGTTTAAATGATGACTAGTCCTTCTCTAATCACCGTTTCCTAATATAACCAGCAGTTTAAAAAAAAATTGAGGTCACCAGTTCTTGAATGCCATCAGACAGTTTTGTAATTCCCAGAAAAGTAGTTTAAACTTGATTAGTGATAAACTCCCATCACTAAACATACAGTGCTCAATGTGTTTCAGTTAAAGAATGACTCGGTTTCACCTTTCTTCTCCTGCATTCCTGCTTTCTGCTCTGTCCCTACCCTCATAATACCTTTTCTTTCCTTCTTTAGTACCAAATGTGCTCAACACTGTGTGATGACTTAAGTCAAGTGGATTAATAGAATCTGGACTCTAAGACTCACAGGGATGAGTTCAGGTCACAGTCAAGCACTGGAGATGGTTGGCATAGTTACTTATTACAAAACAAGGGATTCATAAAGGCACCGATGAAAGCGTCAACATGTTTATAACTGGAGCTTTATTTTAATCCTGCCCTTGATGCTGATTAATGTTATGATTCCAGAGGAACAAACTTAGTAGATGAAAAACAACGCCTCAGTGATGAACTCAAATCATCCTCTCACTGGAAAATTTTGACATTTTGGAAAAAGTAATTTGAAGGGAAGAGGAAGATGATGGTTTGGATCAGTTTTGAGAAAGATGTGAGCTTTGAGAAGGAGCTCTAAGAACTAAGTGATATCCTTAACTCTATGAATACTGAAATAAGCTTTATAAACAGGGTAACCAGAGAAGCCTGGCTTGTCCCTAAGTGTAGGATTGAGTCTTTGTCCGTCAGTGGAAATGGAAAGGTACATACAATTAGAGAGAGAAGGATTGGTAACAGAAAAATCAACTCAGCTGTGTGTGTGTGTGTGTGAGAGAGAGAGAGAGAGAGAGAGAGAGAGAGAGAGAGAGAGAGAGAGAGGGGAGAGGGAGAGGGAGGAGGGGGAGAGAGGGGGAGAGAGAGGGAGAGAGAGGGAGAAGGAGAGGGAGGGAGATACAGAGACACAGACACAGACACAGAGAGAGACAGAGGCATAGGCACACACAGAGACACAGACAGATAGAGAGACACAGAGACAGAGAAATATAGAGACAAAGAGACAGAGATATATTTTTTCTTATATAATATATGGTTGCAGGATTGAAACATAGAATAATAGTAAAGAAAGGATGCATCTACCAATACCCAAAGTATATTGTTTTCTATTTCTGCTCTAAGCAGGAGGTAGATTGCTTGGTTTGGTTCTCCTGATGATGGTGCAATAGGTGAATTTTTCCCCAATGAAATTACTAAAAGAGTAATATTTTTGTTCCTAACCAAAACATTTATATAGTCTAAAAACGATTAATTAAAATATCTTCACCAATTTGTGTATGTGAATGTCATGTGTTTGTGTGCATATGAAGGCCAGAAGTTGATGTTGGGTGTTTTCCTCAATCGCTTCTTTTCCTGTGGTTTTGAGACAGGGTCTTAAAGCTGTGATAAAAATCAGTGGTTTATGTATTGAGGAGATTCAGGAACATTTTCATTTGTAATGTTGATGGGATTTGGATTGGAGTCCTGCCATTATTCCTTACACCGTCTGTGTCTAACAATGTAGGAAATGAATTTCACTCCATGAAATTACTCAATATTAGATTCTACTATTTTCACCTAATATTTTATAAAATCTCTACATATATTTCAGAAGAGTGTGTTATCAGCCAAGACACATTAAATTTGATTTTTTGAGCAAAATGGTGATGACAAAGCAGGTGGCTTAATGGTCTCATGATTCAAACTTGAAGTCATTTTGAGTGAAACTACATAATACAACATCTTTAGACTAAATGCCACAATTAAATTGTCAATTCTAGATGTATTTTCTTCCTCTAGGTAAATGTCTTGGAAAAAGTATGATTTGACTTAATAGGAGTTTTGATTGCTCTATACCTGTCTGGGAGCATAAAATTCTGTGGCACATCCCAGCTCCATGAGAGACAGGACAGAGCATATGGGAAAATGATTTCAGAATGACATGTAGACCCAAATGGGGTTGGGGTGTATAGTACTTTTATCTTGGTGTATGGAAGAAGACATTGCAGAAGTCACTTATCTAAAGTTATTTTTTTTACCAACACTCTAGAAAGAAATGAAAATATCAAAAAGAAGAAAATAAATGATATTTTAAAGTATTTTCTTTGTAATTAGTCAAAATATTAGGGCATATAAAACCAAAGATATATTGTGAGCACTTACCAGCTTCAAGTATTGCTTGTGTTAATAATTAATGGTAATTAGAATGTATCAAATAATTATTATTGTGCCAGACACTGTGTTGTAAAGAACTCTGTGCAGATTCTTACATTGGTATTTGTTGTTATTAGTAGAAATTGTCATGTATTATTTTATGAAAGACTCATGCTATGGCCAAACACATAACATCCGGATTGCCTGTTATCCCTAGTGTTCTTTCTACTGCCATGTTAAAACACAGACCAAAATCTACTTAAAAAGGGAAGAGTTTATTTCATCTTAGTTTACAGTACACCATTGAGGAAATGCAGAGCAGGAACTCAAGGCAGGAACCTGGAGACTGGAGCAGATACACAGGCCTTGGAGGAACACTGCTTACTGGTTTGCTCTCTATAGCTTGCTCAGTCTGCTGTCTTATGCAACCCCAGACCCCCTGCCCAGGGGTAATACTGCCCACTGTAGGCTGGGCCCTCCCTCTTGTATCAGTTGTAAATCAGGAAGATGCCCCATAGACATGCCTATCGGCCAGTCTTATGAAGGCATATTTTCAGTTGATTTCCTTCTTCACAGATAATTCTACCGTGTGTCAAGCTGACAAAAAAATCCAACTAGCACATTGTCCCTACAAACTATTTTGAGTAATCATTTAGTTATTCAGCAGTCATTCTGTGGGATAACTTTTCCTTCAACTGGCTGCTTCCTCTGCGCACAGAGCTTTTGTGTTCATGAGGTCCCATTGTCAGTGGTTGGCCCTGTTTCCTGAGTGAGGAGAGGAATCCCATTTTAAAAAGCTAAGTGATGGATGAGCGCTAAGTTGTAAACAAGACCATCTTCGCTCAGGCTCAGGGGACATGGGACAGACAGAATGAAAGCGGGTTGGGGACGCAATGTAAGATATGGAAGGCAGTGGAAAAGGCTGTTGAAAGAGTCATCTTCTTCTGGGCCAGGGACAGCTATTGCAATAATAAACTAAAATCCACTGCTGATACCTGCTCTGGGCCTGCGTAAGAACAGGCCCCTTCCACAGTCAGGCATGTGTAGATGAATTTCTACATGGTCTTATTAAATAAGAAACACAGAGCCAAATACAGAGGTAATAGCCAAAGAGATCATAGCAATAGCCACGACTAGCTTTAGCTTACCACCGGCAGTAGCTTCCACAGAGAGAGCTTCTTCCCGTCTAACCTGTGCTTTTATTGCCTTCCTGTTCTGCCTTCTCATTGGCTCTAAGCCCAGCCACATGACTTCCTTGTCACTGCCTGTCTATACAGACCTCCAGGTCTCTATGGTTGGTACTGGGATTAAAGGCTCGTGTCACCATGCTTGGCTGTGTCCTTGACCACACAGAGACTCTGCTTGCCTAATGATCGGATTAAGGACATGGGCTACCACTGCCTGACTGCTGTTTTATGGCTATTTGACTTCTGATCTCCAGGCAACTTTATTTATTAGCATACAATAAAATATCACATTTCAGCACAAATAAAATATCACCACAGGCATAGATGGAAGAGAGAGCCGGCATACCCTACCATTCGCTGCTAGATTGCTTGCTATCGACAGATTTGGGAAAGGGGAATGATTGCTGTTGTGTACTCACTGATGACACCATTAACCTTTGACATAGTTTGTGCTCCTTGAAGGCCTTTCCTTTGTCCTCCAGACCAGCATGTCTTCAGGCCTCATGCAATTTTAAGAATTACAAGATCATTAAATTCTTCTCTATTTTCAACTTCTAGAGTAGATATGATATTTTGACTTCTATATGAAAAGTCAAAATCAAGTTACTTAACATCCATTGAATCGACAATTTATCTACGTGTGTACATGTGTGTGGTGTATGCTTGTATATATGTCTTTGTGTTTGTCTGTGCACATATATGTGTAATGGACAGAGATTTGGTGAATGTCTTTCTCTTATTGGTGTCTACCTTATTTTTAAAATATTTGTTTTATGTGTATAGGTGTTTTGTATGTACATATTTACATGCACTACATGTATGCAGTACCTTAGGAGGCCAGAACAGGGTGTCATATACCCTGGAACTGGAGTTATAGAGAGCTGTAAGCTCTATATGGGTGCTAGGAATTGAAGCTGGGTCATCTGGAATAACTCATCTGGATGGCTGTTAAGCATCAAGCTATCACTCCATCCTTAACACTTTATCTTCTGACATAGGATCTACCCTAGAACCTGAAGCTTATTGATTCAGGAAATCTAGCTGACCACCAAGCTCCAGGGTCCTTCTGGCTTGGGCTTCCCAGCACTGTAATTGCAGACACATGCTGCCATGCTTGGGAATCTGAAGTCAGGTTGTCATACTTGTGCAACAGCAAGCCCCATGCCAACTGGATGATTTTCACAGCTCAAAATTTTCTTTTATATAGTGGGATATTAAAATATGTTTTATGATTTTGTTATACGCAAATACATGAACTGCAGTCACCATGTGATGCAACATATCACTAAAACTTATTCTTCCAATCTAGCTTAAACTTTGTCTCCTTAACCAAATCTTCCTTTGTTTCTTCCCTTTCTTTCTCAGACTCTTAAAAAAAACCCTTTGAATCCCATTTCTATGAAATCAGATTTTTTTTTTTTAGATTGGATGCACAGTATTTGTCTCCCTGAGTTTGGATTAATTTACCTAGCAGTGTTTTCTCCAGTTCTACTCACAGTTTCAAATGACAGAATTTCCTTCTTTTTAAAGGGACCTATAGTATCCTATTGTGTGTATAGCTCACATTTTTTTTCATTTATGCATTAACAGGTAGGCAATTCCATAACTTGCTTATTATATATATGATGCTTTAATTAATGTGGGTAGCAGATATCTCTTCTACATACTAATTTCATTCCTATGGGTCTATGCCCAGACGTAAGATGGCTGGGTCACATGTTGAGCTGGAGGGGATGAAGAAGAAGGTCACAAACCTAACTCATCATTTTCCGTTTTTCTTTTCTCACCCCTGACAGAGTCAGTCTGTCTTTTCGTCTTGGAAGATATGACCTGTGATCACAACACGTTTTCCTAGACTTGGCAGCTTGAAGCAACACAAATTCACTATCTGACAGTTCTGTAAACTGTAAGTCTGATTAAACTCACTGGACTAAGATCAAGATGCTGGAGAACCAAGCATCTTTCTGGAGGCTGAGGAGATGGTCCATTTTCTTTTTTCTGTAGGCTACACATGTTCCTTGGCTCATGACTAACTTCAAAGTTCACCATTTTCATCCTTCTGACTATTGTCCACAATTTAACGCATGAGCTATAAAACAAATTATTTTTTCATAGTTCTGGAGGCTAGAAGGACAAAGTCAAGTTACCATTAGGGTTTGATTGTGGTGAGGCCTTGTGTTGTTGACAGCTCTTCTTTGGTCCTTTTAGCTCTTCTCTATGCACAGAAAGGCGGAAGAGAGAGAAGCAAGAGTGGAAGTGGGCAGGATACTTATGATATTTTTGTCCTTTTGAATAGAGAGATGCACTGGGCGGCGCTGGCGCACGCCTTTAATCCCAGCACTCGGAGGCAGAG
>CABHPP010138633.1:0-17879 GCA_902168425.1 Peromyscus attwateri | reverse complement strand
CATCACATCACATCACATCACATCACATCACATCACATCACATCACATCACATCACATCACATCACATCACATCACAGAAAACCCCAATACTGACATTCTTCTGGTAAGAAAGCCTTGTTCTCACTAGTTAGTAGGGAACAGACTTTTCTAAATAGTATGAAGTCATTGATATCTTTACCTGAATTTTAGGTATAATGCAGAAGAACAGTATAGATATATAGGAGAAAGACGTATCAAGAAAATATGGTTTATGAGAAGCTGGGAATTATTCAGTCACTTCTCCTTCACAAGCAGCCTATAGAGCTGTGTACTTTCTTAAGACTCCTGTTTGAGTATTCATAGACATTTAAAATAAAAAAATCTTCATAAAACTGGATTTATGGCCCTATTTTTTTTAAAGAATGCTCTTTTTTGTTTCTATCATTTCATACCATGTGGCTGTTTTGTCCAGTTACTCTATCGGGAAATGTGTTATATTATTGATTTTCCCTCATCTTTATATTCACCAAGTGCTTCCAGTTTTTGTTGTGGCCTACAAAGTTCTACAGAAAATAGCTCATTCTTCTTCAGCCAGAACTAAATCAATGAACACACAAACCTGCAAAATAGGAGTTCAAACAATAGAGGTTTCTTGATCTTACAGGGTCGGGGGAAGATGTTTCAGGTGAGCAAGTGCTCATTTCCACAGTGGGATCCAGGCTGATGAGTTCCTCTATCTCAAGTATCAGACTTCCAAGGCTATTGATTGGAAGTGAAATGTAATGTATGTTGCTACTAACTATTAAGAGAGACATTATCATTTCATTGACAGAGTTGTAGTAAGTCTTTATGTAGTAACACAATTGCCTAGCAGTCTTTGTAAAAGGGCCATAAATGGCGTGGAAAAGCATGCATGGAATGTTTCATGATGAAGAGATGAAAACAAAACCTATTACTGCTCTTAGCCTAATAGAAATACCTCATTTACATACCATGCTTCATCGTAAGGAAGACTGAGAACTATAATGCAATTGGCCACATCTTTTTCAGTTATGAGGGAGTAGGGAGAGAAAAGCTTCAGGTGACTCATAGGTACTCTCAGCACTGTCTGGTGTTCTCATCTCTGCTCTGTTTCCCTGAGCTCTGAATATATGTTCCTCCTTCTGCATCATATGCTGCTCATCTCATTCTCCACTCAGATGGTAAATATTATTCAGACTTAAAAACAAAGTATAATGATAGATATGTATGCAAATGGGTCATGATAAAACTCACTTCTCTGTATGCTAACAAAACAATAAATTAATAAAAAGCTATGGGGGACAGAAAATCCTATGTTCTTATGGAAAGCTATCTCTTTTGTAATACCTGAAAACTCATGATAGTTTACTCAATAATTGCCTGTTGTGCCAGACTGTTTGATTATTCACTGAATCCTGACTATCTAGCAACTAGTAGATACTTAGTGAGTATTTCTTGAATTAATATGTAGCTAGATGGATTGATTGAATGAGTGTCAATAGAGATACATTTTATGGTAAGTAGGAAATAAGCTGATATAAGTGGATCTGAACCCATTAGGTTACTAAAGAAAAAAAATACTCTATAGAAAACCTTACTTAGTAGTATTGTGATAGGTGGCGACCTAAGTAAGGTTTTCTATAGAGTATTTTTTTTCTTTAACAACCTTTGCGTCTGGCTGGGGACTCTGCTTTTCTTCTTCTCCCGAGACCTCTCTGTCCCCAGAAGTCCTGCCTAACCTCTTCCTGCCTAGCTATTGGACATTCAGCTCTTTATTAAACCAGTCACAATGACACATCTTCACATAGTGTAAAGGAATATTCTGCAACACATTGGTAGCCAAGACACTTAAGTGTCAAGGAAAGAGATTACGACTCAGGGGTGGCAGAGGAGTTAAGTGTTAACCACATCCTTGCATGTTTGATTCCAACTCCAGATCTTAAAGAAGGCACAGGATTTCAGAGAGAGATAGTAGGAAGGGAGTGGTAGCAGTTTAGAGATAAGAGACAGTTAGAAAAGTATTATTTTTACTTCAAATTTCAGATCACAAAATGAATTTTAGACAATGACAAAGAATAGAATACAAACCTTATAAACATTTCATTGGAGAATGGAGTGAATATGTCAGATGGCTGTTTGTATGGACACTGTATTTCAGAATAATGATAGGAACATATGGAAAGAAAGACAACCTTTCAGCAATCAAACCCTCCCTAAGGTGGCATCAGGAAGTGGTGGTCAGGGTACATAGCACAGGTCCATGCTTATGTACTGTGGGATGGTCTGTATGTCAAATTGCTCTGATTGGTCAATAAATAAAACACTGATTGGCCAGTGGCCAGGCAGGAAGTAGGCGGGACAAGGAGAGAGGAGAATTCTGGGAAGTGGAAGGCTGAGTGAGGGAGACACTGCCAGCTGCTGCCATGACAAGAAGCATGTGAAGACATCGGTAAGCCACGAGCCACGTGGCAAGGTATAGATTTATAGAAATGGGTTAATTTAAGATATAAGAACAGTTAGCAAGAAGCCTGCTGTGGCCATACAGTTTATAAGTAATATAAGTCTCTGTGTGTTTGCTTGGTTGGGTCTGAGTGGCTGTGGGACTGGCGGGTGAGAGAGATTTGTCCTGACTGTGGGCCAGGCAGGACTGGGGAAAACTCTAGCTACACTTATGGGTCCAAATGAGTAGGATCTTTTGATTTATATAAAACAATACAGAAGGGAACTGCACTAGATATACCAGAGAAAGATAAATCCTCTTGCTATAGATTAGAGATTGACAGGTTCCTCAAGGGATTTTTTTTAAATAGCAAGAATAGCATCATTACAAGAGAGCAAGAGAATAGGTGGCTGGTGAGATGGCTCTGTGGTAAGGCATTTTCTAGGTAAGTCAGATGACCAGAATTTGACCCTGGACCCCACAGAGTGGAAGGAGAGCATTAACTCTATAATCATCTTCTGACATCACATAGGCAGTAAATAAATTTATAGAGTATAGTTAGGGCCAGATAAGGATTGTAGTCAAGATGTTGCATATAATAGAAAAGTTATTTTGAAATAGGGTGGAATTAGCCATAGTTACAGTAAAATAAAGTAGAAGTGGAATCAGCAAGAGAATGATAGTTCTAGGTAAAAGAAGATATAAATTAGAAAGAATACTTTACAATGTGGATTAAAGATCAAGGACACTAGACAGCCAAGGAATATAAGGCAGAAGGGAAATACTTGAGAGTAGCCAGCCTCGGGTCCAGCTGGGGCTTTAAGGAAAAATTATTTTCTTGCTTCTTTAAACTCAGAGCTAAGTTATTGAGGCAGTAGGAGGAAGAGATGGAATGCAAAGTATTATCCAAGGCTGGCAGTGTAAGAACAAATGGCTAATAGCACACAATGAGGTTTAAATAAAATAAGAAGTGAGGAAAGTACTATGGTATGTTCATTTAGTAATCTTCTGTGTTACTGGCTTAGTAGTGATCACAATGGCTTTCAAATCGCCCCCAGCTCCACTAAACCTTAGGCAAGCTGCTCTTTTTCAGAGACAGTCTAACTACCAGAGCACCTCCCTTTTTAAAGGATTTACTTAGAAACCACATAAAGCTGGTAGCAGGAGAGGTGTTCTTCCCTGGGGAAGAGCACACCAATTGGTTGTCCAGTGCCAAATGGGTCAGTCCCCAAAACAGACAATTAACATTATATAGATGGAACAGGTTATTTTTAGGAATATATATAGATATATATACACACAAATGCATATAAGTATGCAATAACAATGAATGAAAAAGAGGCTGTGGATTTGAAGGAGAGTGGGGAGGGGTGTGTGGGAGGACTTGGAGGGAGGAAAAGGAAGGGTGAAATGTAATGAAATGACAATCTCAGAAATGGATAACAGAAATAGAAACCTTGTGATTGTAAATTGTTGTGATTATAGATCTTTTAAAACACTCATTGCCAACTTTACGTGGAAGAAGCATCCTTCTCAAGGCTCTGGGGCCCTCTCTTTGGAAGGTAGTAATGAGGAAGATAGTAACCTCTTTTCTCAGAGTCATAGGGGGAGTGCAAGAGACTAACTCAGATTACCCCTTGCTCTAATTTGCAAAGCTGTTGCGGGTCAGAAAGATAAGAAAAAGTTTACCTGAGGGAGTATGTGCACAAGACTCCTTTCTCTGGGCTTTTAAGAATGGCACAGAATACTTACAAACTCACCTGCAGAAGTTTGCCCCTGAACAAAGCAGGACTGCCCACCCCCTTTCCTGAGTCACTCAGAAGTCTGATTCAGTTCTAAGTTGCTCACCCACACCCCCTGGTCTCTCAAGAATTACTATATTAGCTGGAGGCACCTTAGATGACTGTCTCTTCTAAGAGTCACCTTCATCTTTATGCTCTGCCTTAAATGACAAATCTGCTTCTTAGCTAATGTGCAATTGTGGCAGTCTTTTATCCTGCTTATAAAGACAAATGTCAAGGTCATGTATATTAGAAAACAAATTAAAGCTTGCTTTCAGGGACTAAAGAGATGGTCATTAGGAAACTTCGGCTGGGAAACTGTCTCAGAATGTATTTTCAAAACTATGATTCAGACGTTTTTATGGATTGTAACTAATGAAGACGTTCTTCATTGAGACATTAATTTTATTCCCAAATGCTTATTTCCATGTATTTCCTAGATATTAGCTTGAAAAATGACTTAATCATCAAATATTTGTGAATATGTGAGTAGACACAACTGTGCTGGTATGAGATGTATTATTATTAAAGAAATAATAGTAGCAGCTACATTACTTAGAGAAGAATAACTATTATAACTGTGTACTATGTTGTGCTGAGTGCTTTGTAAGTGTTCATTTGTATAACACAAGTAGTTGGTGCTGTCAGGCTTGAATGCTGTTGAAGATGGACAGTTTTGGACCCCACAGCCCCCTTCTCTGGTAACCCTAAACAGGGAAGAATTCTAAATGCTCCCATCACATGTCTAGATTTCTTCATTTTTGTGTTACCTGGAGTTGTCAAACACAAGCTTGAGTATCTTATTAGGCCTCATGTATTTCTCATAATGGAGTCAGTCTCCTCACTGTGTGCTTTTCTCCCAGTTTTAAGATATTAGCTGAAATTCTTAGTCTGTAAAATGTTTTCCTCCTATGCCATAGTCGCATGTTTAATTCTCATTTAAGTGCAAATAACTCACGAAGGGAGACTCTGACAAAGAGAAGATGAGAGATTAGAAGAACCAGTATTGAAACAAAACAAACCAACTTTATAGCTAAGCTAGTCACCCTGCATAAATCAACTGTCAAAGAACTGGATAAAAGCTTAGGAATCAAGGATTAGGTTATAAAATCTCTAAGAGGCATCCAGATATTATTTTAATTATCTGCAAATCCTTTCTATCTTTATTCTGCAGTGTTGAGTTTCACAGAATTCTCCTACAAAGCCAGGTTGTTAATCTCAAATGATCTCAGAGAGACTGAAAAAAATCAACCTCCGGATGCCATCTTCCTAAGAAACCATCTGGAGTCCATGGTCCATTCGCCTTCACTGAGAATTTATTTTGCAGGGAAATGCTTTAGGAAGGTCAATGACTACGTCAAATATGACAAAATCTATTTGCAACATTGACCAAATGTTTATTTTCTTAAAACTCATAATTAAGCCAAATTGATTTTCTCCTTGCCAATAAGCTTATAATATTTTCATTTTAGTTTTCCAGTGTCCAGTGAGCATGAGACATTGGCAATGGAACCAAGTAAGACTTCATGAAATGGACAACTCCGTCCACCTAGGTGTGTGTGTGTGTGTGTGTGTGTGTGTGTGTGTGTGTGTGTGTGTGTGTGTGTCTGTCTGTGTCTTTGCTTGAATGTCAATCTATTTTTCCAGTGTAAATTGGGAGTGAAAGCACATATTTTAATATTTTAACCTTACAAAAGACAAACCTTACTCCTGCTCTCTTTACGTGGACTTTTTCTCTACACAAAGCATTTGCTGATGAGAGCCTCCTAGGGGTACAGTCATTTCATCAACAGGGCCTTTCTGGGAAGTGAGGCAGGGACAGAAGGACGTGGCTTTCTAGAAATGGAATCCTAGAGCTGCATTTTACAGGAGCAATCTGTAGAGTTATGAAGGTGTTTATTCCGGATTTCCACGATAGTCCTGACATCAAGCATGGATCTAATTTAGAAATGCCAGTGTTCTTGGTAGCCAAAAGAAAGCTGTTACTTTCTCATTATAACAAGAGCTAACATAATCATTCATCATTCCATATGTGGATTTTGTTTTTCTTCAGTGGAAGAGTAGCATTTTTAAACTTAATATTTCAAGACTTAGCCCAGGGTCCTACAATATAGATTTGACCACAATAAGAGTTTCTCTTGTGAACTGTTCATTCAAAGAACTCAAACGTCTCAAATTATGTAGGCTTCATCTATGCTATAGTCACATGTTATAGATTATTTAATTAATAAACATTTCATTAATCATTATAATTTATTTCTGTGAAAGAGCATTTTTTGCCCATAGTGTGTGTGTTTGTATGTCCACCTGTGTGTGTGTGTGTGTGTGTGTGTGTGTGTGTGTGTGTACAGATGCTTATCTACAGGTATATATGTGAACATGGAGGCCAAAGGTCAACATCAGGTATTTCACTCTCTCCTCACTTAATATTTTGAGACAGGGTCCCTCACTGATTTTAGAGACCACTGATATGAATACACTGGCTAGTTAGTAAGCCCTTGGGGATCCTCTTCTCTCTCTCTCTCTCTCTCTCTCTCTCTCTCTCTCTCTCTCTCTCTCCTTAGTGCCTAGAGGCATTTCAGGCAAGTGTTGTTGCACATGGCTTTTTATGAGAGTTCTGGGGATCTGAACTCAGGTCTTCATGCTTGTACAGTAAGTCTTCACTGAGCAATCTTTCGAGCCCCAAAGATAGCGCTTTTGTAACCCTTCCGAGCAGAAGTCAAATTTTGGTCCAGGGTTGTTTATACTGAGGAAGACTAACTCTGGGGGCCCACAGGAGTCAAATGAAGTCTAAAGAAATGAGGACAAAACTCGAAATGGTTCAAGTCCTTCCCTCATCTGAACGCAAAGGGAGGAAGAATAATAATGATTTCAGCCCATCTTAACCAAAGTCACTCAAAAAACATCAGATTACTACTGTAAAGGTAAAAGGCATGAAGTAAAGGTGCCTAAACACTTTCTCTCCCTGCCTCTTCTGTGTCTCTGTCTCTCTCCTCTGTCTCTGTCTCTGTCTCTTTTTTTTTTTTTTAAAGAAAGCAACATTTTACAGTCATTTTCTTCAAATCTCCCTTGTTCATTTATTGCTATTCTCATGACATGGCTGCCCTCCGCATTCTCTTATTTGCTCCTTATTTCTCATGTTTGAAAGAAGCTAAGCATCCAGAGAGTCTCTGTTAACTCCACGTTGTTGGGAATGATTTATTTTGTAACCTGATCATGTGATTGCTCACAGTGCAATCTGAGTTTGGTTCATGTTTAATAAATTTAAGATACTCTATAACATGGAGCCCATAAAAACTAACTTTTCACAAATAAACTAAAAAACATTCTTTTTGTAAGACAGTATTAGGCACTTGGATTTGGATAAACACCAGAGAGAGGGGAAATGTGTTTCACTTTTAGGCTTTGTGTGTGAAATCTACATTCAACATTTGCAGTTTTTTCATAACTTGAAGTTGAACACTTGACAACTCTCCAGTCTAAACCTGAAAATCCATAGTTATTCTAAAAATTCTGCTTTCTGAAAATGAGAAGTATTTAGAATTACATTTTGCCTCCATGTTTTCTGTGTTCACACCATTTACTTTGTTTCCTTTGCTTTTCCCCCTCTTCCCCAAAAGTCCTTAATAAACTTCATGTTTGCCTTAATCACTTTAGACTGACGCTGCTAAAGATTGCACAAAGCTGTCTCCCTCCAGCAGTCACATTTGTGGCTCAAAATTGTGCCTTCTCAGAATGAAGCTATCTTGGAAAGCAAGTTAATACCCATCAGTTTACATCAATATACTTGATGACAAATAACCTTCCTATAAAAACACTTCCTGAAATGATGCAGTAACTTAATGTCCTATGAAGAAGAAAACTGCGTTAATGTGACGAACTCAAAGAAATACCTTTTGCATATATTAAAATTTTAGATGATGGCTTCTGGGTAATAAGGCTGTGATTATATGTGCTCAAGGGCTGTTCTGTTCGTTTTTTTGGTAGGTGCATCTTAGTATTGATTCAAGGTAATGAAAGTCATGGTGAAATAGTGTAGATTAATTGTTTAAAGATAATTAAAATAGTCTTAAGGCTGAGGTTATAGCTTAGTGGTACAATGCTTACCTGGAATGTGTGATACCCTGGTTTCAATCCCTGTTATTAAAAAGACCACTCTTAGAGCATCCTCAGGCAGTGACTGATTTGTCAGTATGAGTGCCTTAGGAATTGGGAGAGCTGGGCTTCAGTGCTCTCAATACTATACACTGATATTTCTGTGATTTTGAAACACGAAATTATATCAAGCTGGCTGTCCTAATTTTTATTTTAGATATGGTCAGAAAACAAATTACTCAATCTGTCGACATTCTGAATAATGCTTTCTTCCCAAAGACAAAAGCACTATATGTGTCCAAGCAGTGAAACTGTAAGATCATCATTTTTCTTATTACAGACATAAATTTCTAACAGTGCTCTGAAAGATTAAGACCTACATCTCCAAGAAAAGCACAAAAATGGTTGTAAATTAGTTATGACACACACACGGCCAGGAGAATCTGATTAGTGCTATCTCAAAGCATAAAGGCCACTCACTCTCTGTGTGTCTTCTCAGGTGGGGTGGTCCTAAGTTTGGTTTAAATTTTTTTTTTTTTGTCAACATTCAACCTCCTTTTCCTTATGTCAGTTTAAGTGAAGGCTTTGAGTTCTGGAAATTAACCTTCCTTTTCATAAGTCTCTGTTATTCTTCCTGAATGAATTTTTATCAATTAAATTTTTATTTATAAGCGATACTTAAAAATTGCACACATTAACAGATGCTATGTGATGTTTCAGTACATGTAAGCACTGAGTAGTATTTGTTATATTAAATATGTTCGTCTTCTTCACGATTTGTTTTTAAGGTTCTAACCTGTGATGGGCTGTGCTAATTTGTTAACTTGGCAGGATATAGAATCACCTGAGTGATAGCAGGCCCCTGGGGATTATCTTGGTGGCATTAATTTAGATGAGAAGTCCTGCTAACTTCTCCATTCCATGCATGGTATAGCTGGCTGTATAAATGCTGAAAAGGAACTGAATAGCAGCATGCATGCATTCACCATTCTCTGCTTCCTCATTGTGGGTGCATGCAAGAAGCTGCTTCAAGCTCCTGATGCCTTTCCTTCCCTCCCACAATGGACTGTATTCTTGAACTGTGGGGCAGACTAAGCTGCTTCTCCATTAAGGTGCCTTTGTCAGGGTATTTTACCACAGTTACAGGAAAGGAAAGACCCATCCCACCCACATGTTTTACCCTAAAGTTTTGTAACTGTGCTGATAGCAAGGAAGATTTTCGAAAGAGATGCTTGTGCCATCCCCCCTCTTTGGCTATCAGGCTACTGAAACAATGAACTCCAAGAAATTGTAGTTTCCTAAGTCTTCTCATGTTGTGAGAAAGAAAAGGCTGGGATCCTTGTGCCAGCCAGAGGTGAATTTGTCTTCTGAAAAGAGATTTTGCATAGTTCTGACAGCTTGTTGGACCTCTTTCAGGGGAGACTGGAGCCCAGACAATGATGATAGGCAGGACCACATCTTGTCCAGGGCTGCTTGGCCGTGCATACCCCTTTCCCACTATTTAAACCTAAACATCATCTTAGGACTCCACAGATGAACTTGGAGGGACCAACAGAAGCTCTGTTCCACTTCCCAGTGTTGCTACATTGAATAAATCTCCTTTCTCTACGTTTCACTATTATTTTATGTCTTTAATTTGCCTGCTTGAGATGAGTGGCTGAGCGTCAACTGTTATGCCATCTAGGGCTCTGACTCTAACTTTTCCTCTACCAGCTTGCTACCTTTTGCTACTATGTGGTAGAGTTAATGGGTTTTTAGAGAGAATTTGGTTTCTGTGTCTCAGTTCCTCCATCACAAAGGAAAAATATGTAAGCCAGGTGCTTGGTAGCTGACTATTGCTTGAGCCAGGCTGGTTCACAACCAATGGCAACTATAAAAGATGCCGAAAGTAAAAGTACATGGTTTTCAAAATTTCATTGTTGAACAGCAGTTAGAATTGGGTAGTTAATGTCTACGGGGCTGCCAATTAACATGGTGCTACTCTTGTGAAGCAGACTAACAATATGAAGGAAACAGTACTGTAGAGATGACATCAGCTTGGTGGAAGATTTGAGACATTTAGCAAGTGACAGTCGCAGAAAGTACTATTTAGATCAGATTTCAGTTTCAGGAAGAAAAGACATATTCTTGATAAGGTGGTACATTTTATGAAATCATCAAGTGGCTAATCATGTATAAATTATGTTTTTAATATCTTCTCCATTAACTTAAATTGGTAATTCATTTTCAAATGGTTCTTGCAGAGCTAGGAGCAACACTTGTGACCAGATATGGTAAATTTATATGATGAGTATAGAAAAGAGAAGTTTAATATTGATGAAATAATCCCCATACATTAAACATTTCAATGATTTATCCCCATAATTGTATTATAAATATTATAGGTGTACCTTCAGAAATGATTTGATTGCTCTTGGTAATACTTAAATACATTTTCCTTTCTATTCAAGTAGAGCATAGAAAATTACCTTTGCAAACACTGTTTTTTTTTTTTTTTGAGACAGGGTTTCTCTGTGTAGCTTTGCGCCTTTCCTGGAACTCACTTGGTAGCCCAGGCTGGCCTCGAACTCACAGAGATCCACCTGCCTCTGCCTCCCAAGTGCTGGGATTAAAGGCGTGTGCCACCACCGCCTGGCAAAACACTGATTTTTTAAGCCAGCTTCTTATTGAGATTGTTTAAGCAGAGCAAAAAATATCCACCCAACAAAATAAATAAATCCTCACCCTGGTTCCACATTTGCAGTATGTATTAGAATGCAATGAGTGTTGGACAAAGAGAACAAATGAGGTATCTGTTATAAGTCATCCTGGAAGCTGAGAAGTCCTAGTTACCACAGGGGCAAGTTTGTTATCTAGGAGAGTTGGTGGTGTAATTCCAGACCAAGTCAAAGCCTGGTGAGCAGGAGAACAAATGCCACTGCTCCCGTCTAAGTCTTTCCAAAGGCAGAAGATTGTTGTCCCTGCTTGAAAACAGCCACAGAATGTGAGTTATTTATTCTTCTACCTTTGTATTTTATTCAGGATTTTGGTGGATTGGAGACCAGCCCACATTATGTAGGGACATCTGTTGTACTCAGTTGATCAACCCAGATTTTACTATCCTCAAGAAACATCCCCACAGGCATTTCCAGAGTAATGTTTAACCAGAAATCTGGTTTCAGGTTGCCAAGTCAATGCCACACCTAAAAGTAATCACTACTTATAGTTTAGCAAAACAGTAGGGGCATGCATCAGAATTTTCTGATCTAACCCTGAGGTTGTGGAGAAAAATGTGCCATTCTGACTTACTAAGGAGTGATACAGAATATTTATTTCATGAGACAGAGATGACTCAAGAGGAGGCTTCAATGATAAAATGAGAGAAGAATATGGTTTATAGCAAACTTGTAAAAAATGAAATAAGTAATTAAAATATATTTTAAAGTTTTCTTCAAATATTGCTTTGGAAAATATATATATTTTCAAGACAGGGTTTCTCTGTGTAGCTTTATGCCTTTCCTGGAACTCAGTCTGTAGCCCAGGCTGGCCTCGAACTCACAGAGATTCGCCTGCCTCTGCCTCTCGAGTGCTGGGATTAAAGGCGTGCACCCCCACTGCCCGGCTGGAAAGCCATATTTTAAGAGCATAGCAAACATATTGTAGCTGTAAGGTCAGTATTTTTGGAAACATTTAGGTTGGGATTTTTAATATTTTGGCCCTGAAAACCATTTGCATTTATTGCAATCAGTGAACCTTAAAGAGAAATTATGGTGTGTAATTGTCCTAACTTTAGAAAGGTGGAAATGTGCATTTATAGGTAGGAATTAAATAGAGTAACACTGCCTAGAAAGGGTTCAGAGGTTGTCTGTTTCATCCAGTTCATTCTGTCCCACGGGAGGCTGTGCATAAAAGACTGATGGGTCTCAGTGAGCATCAGAGGAGTTGTAGTTAGTCAGGTTTAACTTGCTCATGATTCCACAGGGTTCAGCCCATGGGTCCTCCACCCCTTTTCTGTGGGACTTGGGAAGAACAGTATATAATGGTTGGCATGCGTAATCAGGGGCTCTACTCACCTGGGCAGGAATGCAAAGACAAAGAAGAAGGTGTACAGGTCCCGATTATCTCATTAATGTTCTGTGCCCAGTGACCTAACTTCTTGTCACTATTCCTCACTTCTTAGAACATTTTGCTGCCTCTCACAAGACTGCAGGCTCTTAGAAAGCCTTCAACACATGGCCTTTGCGGGGACACTCAATATAAGCTATCGCACAAGTTTGTGATGCTGACAAGATATGCATGGGAGGCCACAGTGGACTACTTGTCGCTGTGTCTGTGTTGTGGGCTCTCCTATGGATGTCCGTTCTAGGACTGGGGGAGAGCAGGAGGGAAGTGGCTTCTAACTATACATCCCCAAGCAAGCTTGACAAGACTGCTTATGTGGTAAATGCCCCGTCTGCCTCACTTAAAACAGAAAGCACTGAAATATACTTTTCTGGATTGTTGGGAAAACTAGAATAGGATCAGCTAATTAACACAGACTTGGAGAAACTGGAAAGACCCTTAACGCTTTCCTAGGGAAAAAATTTGGGTTGGTTTGAGAGGTTCCTAGGAGTATTCTTGGAGGTCACTAAGTAAATATCTGACTGTCACTTGGAACTCTGTCCCTGGGCTGTTCAACATGAACTGAAGGTTCACTTGGGACACTTTTAGCTAGGAGTACAAATAAGGGCTCGATTGACTACATTCATCTGTATGAAGACTTACTTCATAAAACAACATAGCTTCATTATTTTATATCTCTTGAGATTTGATTCTGTAGTTCTACAGCTTCTTTACCAAGCCAGTTTGTTCTGATAGTTTCAGAATAAAGCCTTCCCCGAAAATGAGTGGACAAAAGTTTTAAATGCATTCACATGTGTGTGTGCGTGTATGTGCACACACACGTATACACACAGGGTTTCCTTTTTTTTTTTTTTTAAAAAAAATCAACTGTCCTTTAATTCAATTCTTCTGTGATTCAATAAAAAGAGAACAAAATGAACTAGTTGGACATGGGCTCAGAAGGAACAATATTTTCACCATACTTGTTATGACATGTTTCTTACTTGGGAGCCCCATAGAAATTTCCAACTAAAGTTCCTGAGGCAGTTGCTGCATGAAATCTGATAAAATGTACTCAGTGTCTTGGGTGAAGATCAATATATTTTTTAAAGCAACGATAAGTGCTAACTAAATTTCATAAATATGGACTAGATAACCTTACTATATTTATTTCTCAAGATAGGGAAGAATTGAAGCTTTTTGTTTTGATTTTTGTCAAATTAGGATTGGAGGTTCATTCACCATAACTGCTAATGCAAAGTAGGATTACACAACCTGAAGGAAACTTTAAAGAAATAGGTTAAATTTTATTTTTGAAAATCAATCTCATACCTTCAAGTTTCCCCCCAAATGACTTACTTTTTTGTTTATTTTTGTTATTTTGTTTGTTTCACAGAATAGATGACAGAAGAATAAAGACATGTATAAATGTTTGGACTTCTAAAACATACTTATTTTAGAGAATTTCTTCCTAAAATAATCTTTCTATGTTAAAATTTATCTACTCTTGTTAAGACTTCTTGGCTTTCATAGTTATTGTGACTGTCACCATCTTTTAAGTATTTGGAAAGTTTAGTGGAATTCCATCCTTCCCTTTGGATTTCCTCTCCTTTCTGTTTCCTTGTTCTTCATGCTAACGACTGCAGCTCTCTTCAGTTCTCTCAGAGGACCGCCACTTGAATTCCTTTTGTGTCTAAATTACCCTGTTCAGGGCACAATATTCATTCACTAGGTTTCTGTCAAGGATTGAAGGAGATTAGTAATCTCCTTTTCGGTTTGCATTTGAACAAAGGTAATTTAGTAAGTTTACTAAAGGGGTATTACTGAAGTCACTGGAAACGACCCCCACGGACCTGTGGAGGTCCTGCTCTCCCACTAGATGGTGCCGGGTTTTTTTTTTTTTTTTTTTTTTGATTGCTGTGGGGTTTATAGTTTGGTCTTGCTTCCTTTGTTTCATTGGTTCCCTTCTTCTGCTGAGATTTTCCAGTTTCAAATAAAGACCACATCGCATTTCACTGAAGATAATACAATAACCATTAAAAATCCTTATTCTCTTTTCTGTTCATTTCATCATGTTTAGGCTTAATTTTATTTCCTCTTTTTTTCTTCCTGATTTGTAATGGTTCATATCACATAGAGCATAGAATTCATACTATGGAGAGTATAGGTTCTTTTAGTTTCCCTCAAAGAGTGATAATTTGCTTATTTTAATACTTAACAATATTGAATGTTATTCAATATGTGTGGCTCAGACATCAGCCCAAATGTGTGGATAATAGAATTTAGGATGCTTCAATTTGAGAATTCCCTCTGGCTAGCAGTATATAGCATTCTCTCCTCTACACTCTCTATCCTTGTTGGAATTTTTTTTGATGATAGTCGTTCTTACTAACTTTCAATGAGATGGACTCTTGGTGTTACTTTAATTATGTTTCCTGAATGGCAAAGAATGTTGAACATATGGCCAAATGCTTATTGGCCATATTTTGAGAACTGTCAGTTCATTTGATTAACCTATTTCTTGATTGTTTTGGGTGTATTTGGGCCTTGGTTCTTTATATATTTAGATGGTAATCCATTGTTAGATGTATAGCTAGCAAAGAAGAAATTACACCTGTACTCTTCAAAAAATTCCATAAAATAAAATGGAAGGAACATTACCAAACTAACTTTATAAACCCAATATTTCCCTGGTAACAACAGATAGATACATCCAAAAAGAGGAGGATGAGGAAGAGGAGGAGGAGGATGATGATGAGGAGGAGGAAGAGGAGGAGAAAGTGATAGGTCAATATCACTGATAAACATGAAAGCCAACATTCTCAATGAAATGGTGCAGCTTTGAATACAAGTACAGAGATGTCTGTTTGAGTTGATGCTTTAAATCCTTTGGTCTGTGCACCCGGAAGCAGAATCACTTGATACTGTCATAATGATATTGTTAATCTATTGAAGAGTGTTTTCCATTTTCCCAGGAGCTGCCCATTAGCAGTGCACAAGAGCTCTGTGATCTCCACATCCTCATCAACTGTGGATATTTCAGTTCTTCCCCTGCTGTCCCAGGGATGTTGACACACATAGGGTGGCACTCATTGTGGTTACACGGTAAGTTGTAAAGCCACAAGTGTCTGATGCTCCTTCCTGTCTTTCTGAAATATATATATAAGCCATTACTCAAACACTCTTTTCTTTTGGAGTAAAATAATTCTATTTAGATTTTTACCATTCATAAGTACTTCTTTGTATCTATAAGTGATATATAACATTCAGAGTGTATGGCATTGTAAACCACACATAACACTGTAACCTTGTTTTCAAGAGTAGCAAGGACGATTCTACCTTACACATGGTATGTTCACACTGACAGATTTTTTTAATGTTGAAACTAAAAACAACATCGCTGGTCTTCATTGCTGGAAGGTAATTCATTGCTTGAACCCTGATGAATTCTGAGTTAACTTTTAGTGCTGGAAGAATGTTCTGTGATCCGTAAAGAGCAAAAGCACTCCTCAAGATAGCTATAAGCCAATTTAATATAGAAAGATATGGCTGCCTTTCTCTAAAATAATGAGAAGAGAAAAAAAGCTTGTCATTTATTTTATTATTTTGTTTTATTCAAGGCTTAGAATTTCATTTGCGCTAAGATAAATTTTAGTTTAATGTATTTGAATATTTCACCCCTTCACTGTCTGCTTCCAAGAAGCTTTTAAGAACTGAGGCAAGTGACTATTTCACAAATCATCAACATCTTGAAAAATTTATCTGTGGTGGGAGCAGGTTTTCCAACAGAGTTTCAATCTTCTGACTATAAAAATAGTATGATTAGTAGTGGAAGAAAATGCCCAAATTATTCAATTGCATGCATGAACTTTCAAACTGAAGAAACTCCCTTGATACTTGTCATGGCAGGCACTGTTAACCTTCATTATATTTTAGTCTGTCACCTTCATACTCAGGTTAATTAATACTGGTATTGATATTAACATTTTCCTTCCCATTGTTTTTAACTGTGACTTTCAACTGTAAATTTCCCAGCAGCAGCCGTACTCTTCAGCTAAGTTTACGTTGGCTGTGTTGTAAGTCACACCCTTTTAGCTTGTCATGTGAGTGATTGCAACCAGACCCTCATGTCTGCAAGGTAGGCATTCTTCCACTGGGCTACACCCCAGTCACTTCTTGACTGTACCAGCAAGTTAATAGCTTGGTAGCCAGATCAATAAGTGATTATTAGTGACAATTTCTTCCCCTGTTAGTCAATTTCTGTTGATAGTTTTAATTTGACAATAAATCTTACTCTTGACAAAATGATCGAACAGGTCTAAAATTTCCCCACTATTGTTTCACTTAATATAATTTTGTATCTTATTTCTCTTTCATCTCTCTTTAATTGGACATTAATCTTTTCCTTTGGATGATGTTAGCTTTTAATCCTTTGATGGGCATGCTTCAATCCATAGAACCACAGAAGTTAGGTATAGAGCAGGGGTCTGGGAAGAGGAAGGGACCTCCCCTGACCTTTTCTAAGCTTCCCAATTTAGATATACACGTTGGCCCATCCTTATCAAGAAAAGCTAAACCTATGAAATATCCTGCTTTTCAAACTAAACATTAACTTTACCTGTTTTAGAGACATGATGATGATGGTGATGATGATGATGATGATGATGATGATGACTTTTTAAGGTTTTCTTGTGTGGAGGCCGGTGGGAGATGTTGGGTATCTTTCTCCATCACTTTCTGCTATTTTTTTCCTGGACACAGGTTCTCTCATTTATCTGGGAGCTCATCATTTTGACTAGATTGCCTGGACAGAGAGCTCCCAGGCATCTACCTGTCTCTGTCCACTGGAGTTGTAGGCACGTGCAGCACACTTGACTTTCCATGCAGTTTCTGGGGCTCTGGACTGAAGCCTGCATGCTTGCCCAGCTAGCATGCTTGCTCACTCGATCATTTCCTCAGTCCCTAGATAGACGACTTCAAATCTCATCTGTATGAAACATCGACTGCATAAGGGGTTTAAATTTTTACTGCAAACTTTGGAGATCTATTTTCAGGAATTGTTAGTTTCCCTCTTGTTGATGCCAACAAATGATGAAGAGCCCTTGAGTTGAAGGATACAGATGAACCTTAAATATACTTACTGGATTAAAAAGTCAGAAATACTGCACATGAATTTTACATTAATATTGAGGGTTTGTATGTAAATATACAGAGCATACATATATATGCATAAATATATATGTATACGACAAAAATATCTACAAAGTGTATAATGGAATTATATTTTCTAATTATATTGCTCAGTATGAAAAAATATAAAAGATGTATAAATTACAGTGAAATTTTAGAAAAAGCTTAATTATTTTATAGTTCATAGGACTTTGTTTCTTCATGTGTGAGATAAAATTCTTACAGTCAGTTGATACAAAGATGCAAAGTGTTACCCAATATTTCCATAGACTCAATCTGGTTTTTAGAAGAC
>CABHPP010138632.1:36883-61994 GCA_902168425.1 Peromyscus attwateri | reverse complement strand
TCTGGTTTGGTCTGATCTGGTCTGGTTTGGTCTGGTCTGGTTTGGTCGGGTCTGGTCTAGTTTGGTCTGGTCTGGTCTGGTTTAGTCTGGTCTGGTTTGTAATGGTCTGGTCTGGTTTGGTCTGTTTGGTTTTGTGTGTGTGCTAGGGAGGGAACACAGGGCCTTGCACGAGCTAGTATCAGGCAAGCATTTTGTCACCAAACTGTACCGACAGCTCCAAGAGACTTTTTGTCACCGAACTGCACCAACAGCTCCGAGAGACTTTTTTCACCAAACTGCACCAACAGCTCCAAGAGACTTTTTGTTTTAGTCATAGGATTTGGGTTTCTGGTTTGAGAAAAGATGTATATAGCCCAGACAGACCTAGAATTTACTACTATGAGGCCAAGGATGGCCTTGAACTCTCCATCCTCTTGTCTCCAACAGATGCTGGAGTTTTAGGCAAGTGCTACTACACTGAGCACAAGCCTTTCCTGCTCACGGTCTCTGTCACCACACACTGGGCCATGAGAGCAGCCACCGAGTGAAGGATATGCTTTCTTAGAGAGGCTTAAAATGCCAACAGCTGGAGCTATGGCACTGGCTTATGGGTAAGAGCTCATACACCTCTTCCTGAGGACCTGAGTTCAGTTCCCAGCACTCACAACCCCCTGTTACTCTAGCTCCAGGGAATCCAATGCCTCTTCTGGCCTACAAAGGCACCTACAATCACATGTACATATTCACATGCAGACACATACACATACAAAATTAAACACAGAAATAATCTTTAAAACTAAATTTAAAATTAAAATATCAACAACTTAGAACAATTAGCCAAGTCACATTCCTTTGCATGTCATAGCCAGCCTCCCACAGGCATCAAGCATGCTTTGGTGAGTTCATCCTTAGCTTGTCACCTCCTTGTACATCTTTTTTATTACTTTTACAAATGATCAGCTGAAAACCAATTTCGACAAAGATTCAGAAAAGTCCTCAACTCCCAATTCCAGAATAAGACACTAGCCTTGATAAAACTAATATTGTGAATAACTACCTTGCTTATTATGAAAATAACCAAAAACATACCAATGCACTTTTCCATCAACATTGAATTACTGTCACTAATGTAAGGCCAAAGACAGGAGACAGTTAGTCATTGCTCATTAAATATCCTTAGTCTGTCTCCCATGTCCTCTGCTGAAAATTGTAAATTTGTGTGTAGCTTGAAGGAGACCCAGCCTAGGAAGGTCTGTTGACATCCTCCTGATGAGAAAATAAAAACAAGGAATGAAGATTTAGAATTCCTCATGTGGAATCCACCACAGATGTCTCCCTCTGCCTGTACCAACTTTCCAAACCAGACCTTGATATAAACTGTATTTGGTAATTGTAAACATAATTAGCACAGGCTGATAAAGAATGTGTTTGGGTTTGCCCAGGAAGCTCCTTTCACTAACATTAATAAAGTCTGGGAACTCAGGTTGGGAGTGGGTGGTGTGAAGAAATGTTCCTGGGAGTAGCTGGTTTACCATAAACAAGAACATGCAACATCTGGTCCCTATTCTAATCTTACAGCTGCCCTGACGGGGAGCTAAGAACTGAAAATAGTGTAGGTCATGTTAGAGCTTCAGCAGTCCATATCTCATGGCTCAAAATCTCTCAAGCAAATCAGAGATAACAGAAGAGTGATTATGAACAAATTCAAGAACCCATCAAAAAGATCACTCATCATGATCAAGTTGGCTTCATCCTGGGAATGCAAGGATGGTTCAACATATACAAATCAATACATCACTGAGAGGGACTCAAGAACAGAAATCTCACGAGCATCTCAATAGATGCAGAAAAGGCTCTTGACAAAACCCAGCACCTCTTCATTATTAAAAGCCCTGAAGAAGCTAGAAATAGAAGGAATATCTCAATAGACTCTATTCAACAAACCTGTTGACAGCATTACACTAAGTCAGAAAAATAAACCTCAAAGCATTTCCACTAAAGTAAGGAAGAGCACAAGGGTGTTCTACTTTCTCCTCCCTTAGCCAGTACTGAATGAGAAGTGCTTGAAGTCATAACCAGAACCACAAGGCAGAAGAAGGAACTAAAATGGATGCAAACAGAAAAGGAAGTAGTCGGAGCATCCTTCTTTGTGGTTATATGGTTCTGTAAGTAAGATGCCCTAAAGACTCCAGCATAAAAACTCTTAGATCCTATAGATGCTTTCAACAAGTAGCAGGATCCAAAGTCAACATTCAAATATCAGTATCTCCCATGCTTCCCAATGGCCATTCAAGCTGTATGGATGTTTACTGAGCTGTGCAGAGTCTGGGATAGGGTAAGAGTTTGAGTTCCTTAAACTAGCTGTGTGACGTTTGTGTTTGTGAGTTTATTTGAATAAAGTGATTTTTAAAATCGGTAGCCTTTCTATACACCGATGATAAATTCACTGAGAAATAAATCAGAAGAGCACTCCCATTCAAAACACCATCACATTTAAAAAGTTAAAGAGAATACCTTATAATAAACCTATCCAAGGAAGTGAAAGACCTCCATGATGAAAACACTGAAGAAAGAAATTGAATTATACTCCAGAAGATGGAAGGACTGTCTATACTCACGGATTGGCAGAATTAAAACATAGTGAAAAAATAGAGAAAAAATACCACAAAAAGTAATCTACAAGTTAAATACAAGACCCTTCAGAATTCCAAAGCCTTCTTTGCAGGGACAGAAAAGCAACCTTATAATTCATATGGAAACACAAAAGCAGTCCTGAGTAGAAATAACATGGTCCAATTCCAAGTTATATTACTGACCCACAGTAACGAAAATATCATAGTAGTCACACAGAACCAGGAACCTAGATCAGTGGGCCGTAAGAGAAGACCCAGATTCAAACACACACAGCCACAACCACCAGATTCCCTATAAAGAGAGCAAAACTAAAATTAGAGGAATGTCCTAGTCTACTTTCTGTTGATGTGATAGACACCGTGACCAAAAGCAAATTGGTAAGGAATGGATTTATTTCTGCTTAGAGCTTACACGCCATCATGAAGAGAAGTCAGGGAACTCAAGGAAGAAACCTACAGGCAGGAATTGAAGCAGAGGGCATGGAGGAGTGATGCTTACTGACTTGCTCCCCGTGGTTTGCTCAGCCTGCTTTTATAAAACCCAGGTGCCACTGCCCATGGTGATCTAGGCCACCTCATGTCAATCATTAATCAAGAAAATGCCCACAGACTTGCTTATAGGCCAAATTAATGGAGGCATTTTCTCAACTGAGGTACCCTTTTCCCAGATGACCCTGGCTGTGTCAAGTTGACAAAAAGCTGGCCAGCACAATTGACCTTGACATACAGATATATCATTGTTAAATGGTTACCTTTCCTTTCTTGTTTATACCCAAGATCTCATCTTATACTTACATCACAATATAAATCACTATAAGTTTATTAAGTCCCTCACTCTTTAAAAAAAATACATACACTTTAAAAGTTCAACCTCAGCCGGGCGGTGGTGGCGCACGCCTTTAATCCCAGCACTTGGGAGGCAGAGACAGGTGGATCTCTGTGAGTTTGAGACCAGCCTGAGCTACAGAGTAAGTTCCAGGAAAGGTGACAAAGCTACACAGAGAAACCCTGTCTCAAAAGAAAAAAAAAAGTTCAACCTCTTTAAAATATCCAATAGCTCAACTGCAGTAAAATCAAAATTTTCTTACTCCCAGAGGGAAGAACCAGAATCAAAGCAAAGCAAAACTAACCTCCACCAGTGTGAACAGCCCAGGGGCCCAAGCCTGGAATTCACTCATGATCCTCTGGGCTCTGGAGGGCTTGGGCAGCTGCACTTCTCTGGCTCTGCCACCCACAGCACACATAACTTGTGTCATAGGCTCAGGTGGCTTCACGCCACACCTGCTGCTGTTCTTGGTGGTTGTCCCACAATCCTGGCATCACCAGTAAGTTATTGTCTCCACTTCATCCGAAGCTGAACCTTCATAAATAGCCTCATTTAGTCTCTCTCCAGGGACTCTGATCCCACTTCATGGGGCTAAGCCTCAACTTTTCTCCGTGACCTTTTCAAATACTGAGACTCTCATGCTGCCAAAACTAACCCATATGAGAGACTCTTAAACATCACCAAGTTTGGCTACCAGCATGAGATGTAGCCTTGACACTCTGTGGAACATGTCTTCTGGTAATGGAGCATGAAGAAACATTTCCAAAAAAATGTTACCTCAATGATGTTGGTTTCTTCTTAATCACGGTGATTTTTCTCAGCATAGCTAACCAGCATCAATTGTCCCAGTAAAGGAAAGATTTACTTTAGTGGTGCTGGTCTCTTATTAATCACAGCTGAATCTTCAGCCCCAGATGACCAGAAACCCCATATTCTTAATTGAAAATATCACACAAATATCCCCAATACAGTCTTTGCTTCCCTCCGAAACTACATGAAGTAGGCCCCCATTACCTGCACTGCTCTCAGCCTTCTCTTCCAAGTTCCCACAATGGTTCATTAGGTTCTAAAGACTCAATGGCTTTTCCAGCCCAAAGTTCCCAAAGGTCCTTTCACAGTCCTTCCCAAAACAACATGGTCATCTCTGTCACAGCCATACTCCATGAACCTGGTATAAATTTCCTTTCTATTTTGCTTCTGTTGCTGTAGTAAAGCCCATGATCAAAAGTAATTTGGTAAGGAAAGGGTTTATTCCATCTTGCAGTTAATAATCCATCATTGGGGGAAGCCAGGGCAGGAACTCAAGGCAGGAACCTGGAAGCAGGAACTGATGCAGAAACCATAGTGCTGCTTATTGGCTTGCTTCCCATGGCTCGCTCAACCTGCTTTCTTAGATATCCCAGGACCAACCGACCAGTCATGACACCATCTACAGTGTGTTGAGCCCTCCCACATTAACCATTAATTAAGGAAATGCCCCACAAACCTGCTGACAGACTAATCTGATGGAGGCATTTTCTCATCTTAGCTCCCTACAAAGAGGACCCAACTTGTGTCAAGTTGGCAAAAACTGTCCAGCACAAGGAAAAGAGGGTGTTTTTAGCCAACTGTGCTTGAAACTGGCTATCTGTTCTCGGAATGAAGCTAGACCCCCATCTCTACCTTGAACATAAGTCAACTCCAGATGAATCAAAGACCTTAAATAAGACCTGAAATTCTGAACTTGTGAGAGAAACAACATTCAGGCCATAGGCATAGACTGGGACTTTCTGAAAAGAACTTGAGTTTCTCAGTGAATAATACCAAGAATTGACAAATGGATTCCATGAACTACAACTGCTTCTGAACAAAAAAGGAAACAATTCAGTGAAGAGACCATCTACCAAACGAGAAAAAAAAAACACACTAACTACATATCTGACAAAGGATTAATATCTTGACTATATGAAGAACTCAAGAAACTTAAACACTAAGAAATCAGGTAACACAACATATACATATACACTAATAAAATGAACAGACACATCTCAAAAGATGAAGTACAAATGTCCAACAAACATATAAAAAAAGTGTTTAACCTCATGAGCCATCAGAAAAATGCAATTTAAAACTACTTGAGAGTCCGTCTTAACCCAGTTAGAATGGCATTAAAAAAAACAAGTAACAAATTCTGGGGAGTCTGAGGGAATAGGGGAACCCTTATACACTGCTGGTATGAATGTAGACCAGTTTAACCACTGTGGAAAGCAATATGGAGGTTTCTCAAAGAACTAAAACTATATCTACTCTATGACCCAGCTACACCACTCCCAGATTTCAACCCACAGGACTTCAGGTCAATAACTATGATATTTGCACGTCAGTGCTTATGGAAACACCATTTCATTTACACTGGCTAAATCATAACATCAACCCAGGTGTGCAGAGGAATGGATAAAGAAAATGTGGTAGATACAAACAAAAAATAGAATTTTATTCAGCCTTAAAGAAAAATATAGTTAAATCACTTGAAGAGAAATAGGCACTGAAGAATCTCATATAAGCGAATGTAGTTAGCCTCAGAACAACAAATACGCCATGTTTTCTCTCATTTGTGAATCTTAGACTTTATATAGTCACAAAAAAGAATCATGCTATATACATAAAAGTAGAAGTTAAGAGAATGAAGGAATGAAGAGAACTAAAGGAAGGCAAGGGGTAAAAACGGAGGGGGGCAGGAGCTGGAGGGAGGACAAGATCAAAACGCAATGTGTCAGTATGAAATGTATCCGATACGAAATGTCTTTATGGAGCTCAGTACTCTGTGAAATACATAAACGCCAACAAGTTCAGAGGCGGCTTTTGCTTCCCAAGTTCAGCACAGGTGGATGAGATCACCCAGAGTCCCTGTGCTCTTCCCCATCCCTAGTGCACCCTGCTTTACTTGTTCTCCGGCCTCAAAACACTTGGAGCAACTCCATCTCATGGAGTAGTTAATCCTTAAAATTCTGAGCTGTCCTTCTGCCCTCTGGGGTCCTCCCATTGTGCTGTAAGCCTGCATTTAAGACCTCCTCCCCCCCTTCAATAAATGACATTCGGCATTTAAAATTTAAAATATATAAATGAATACTGCGAATGTAATCTATGAATACCACAAATGTGATTAATATCATGAGTGTAATTAATGAATATCATGAGTGTAATTTAATAAATAAATAAATAAATAAATAAATAAAAAAGAAAAAATTCTGAGCTGTCAAAGGCAATCAGCATGTGCTCTCTGCCTCCCTTTTTATCTCCCTCCAGTCCTGGAAAATAATAGTCTATGTCTGTAATCTATGCCCCTCAAACACCAAGCCTCACACAGCTAAATGATGTCTCTAGCTCACTCCCCCTTCTTCACTCTCTCTAGCTCGCTCTCTCCTCCTCCTCCTCCTCCTCCTCCTCCTCCTCCTCGTCCTCCTCCTGCTCCTCTTTCTTCTACTATCCTTCTTTTTCTCCCCTCTCAACCCCTCGAAACAGACATAGCATCAGAAATTATTTGCAGTCTGGAGTGTGAGAGTATACATATGAGGCCTTAGGTTCTGTCCCCAGGAACACACACACACACACACACACACACACACACACACACACAAGAGAGAAATAGAAAAAGAGAGAAAGGAAAAGGGGGAAATAGGTGGAATGAGAGGAGAAATGAGAGAGAGAGAGAGAGAGAGAGAGAGAGAGAGAGAGAGAGAGATGGAAACAATTCATTGAGTGTAATTCCATTACCTGCCACAGAATCTGGGTCTGGCTCAATGAAATGCATAAGGACACTATGATTAGTACATTCACCTGTGTGTGTGATCATGTGTGTGTAATCATACGTGTGTGTGTGTGTGTGTGTGTGTGTGTGCAATAAAGAACACAGGGCAACCTTGATGTTGTTGCTCAGGGGTCATCTATCTTGTTTTTTGAGACAGGGTCTCCCATTGGCGTGGAACTTGCCAAGGGGACTGGGCCACTAGCCAGCAAAGTCCAGGGATCCACTTGTCTCTGCCTCTCCAGCACTAGGACTAATTAGATGTCCAGGTTCTTTGCGTGGGTTCCGGGGGTCTAACTCAGGTCCTCATGTTTTCACAGTGATCATTTTACTGACAGAACTGTCACTCTCTGTAGGTCCAGGAACAGAGTTTTGTTTTGGTTTGTTTTTAACCAGCATTAAGTGGATCATCCAACATCTAGGCTGATGGGTTTTGTCTGCTTCTGTTTTCCATGATGGTAAAAAGAACAGGGATTCTAAATTATACAATGCATATGACATCATAGCTCTGGGCAGTGTTAGAGTATTTGGCTAATTTTCCTTTATTTCTCTGAAATCTGAAAACTACTACAAATACACGGGCTATTTCAGAGGATTTCATGGGCTTGACTGATCATTTTCAGCTCACAAATCTCCACTGAGCCTCTTCACTTTTTCCCTTGCCTAGAAACACGTCTGCTCTTTTTATTCTCGATTTACAAGCCAAATTTGGCAAGCAGTTCACTTACATATGCTGATTCAGGCTTATTGAAGGCAGGTGCACACTTTAATATATGTGGGTACAGGGACCCCCTTCCAACCAATAAAAGAATACTGGGCATGTTCTCATGTGGAATATCTGCCCGCTTTTATTCATAAACCTGAAAATCTGGGGCATTTGTATTGCTTTCACATATTACCATGAACAAATTAGGATAGGCAGAAATAATGTCTGAGCCCTACAATGGTACCATATTAAAGAAATTTGAGCCAAACTCTGCCTGAAAGGGATCCCAGAGCTCAGGGCTATGCTGTCTTGATGCTTTTGTATTAGCGCTATGTAAACACAGTCCCACTGCTCCACAGGGACAGGTAAATGCAATACCACATTTCCATCAAAGCAAGACGTGCGCACAGCCCTTCACTTGTACGGGAAAATGAAGCCGCTCCAACAGATGCATCATTGTTTGTATTAGACAGAGCTATGAGCGAGCAGTGGATATGAGAAGACCTCACTCGGTGACCTCCAAGGTGCCTGCGTCATCATGGTGACCAATCCTGGATGTGGTCCGATGCACCTCTCGGGTGTAAGATGAACACAGCCGCAGGGGACAGTATCTGATATTCACAGGTCAGCACAGCAAGCACCCTGTAAGTAGGTCTGCTCTGTCCCTGGGGCAGGCCACTGAAGGAGAAGACAAGGACAAGGTGGACACCCTCTATGCCTCACCGACAATGTGCATAGACTCTGTGCCTGGGAGGGAAGTGTCTGATAGTTAATACCCAAGGTAGATAGTATGGACTCATGCAAGCTGAATACAAGGCACACCCACAGTGAATATGGTAGCTATCAGACATGTTCTAGGGATGGAGAGATGGCTCAGTGGTTAAGAGCACTTGGTACTCTTGCAAAGGACCTGGGTTTGATTCCCATCACCCGTATGATGACACACAACCCTCCATAAACCCAGTTCCAGGGGATCTAACAGATACACACATGGTGCACATACACACATACAGGCAAAATATTCATATACATAGATAAAATAAATCTAAAATGTTTTTTAAAACATGTTATGTTTATCCCAGCACTCGAGAGACAGAGCCAGGCCGATCTCTGTGAGTTTGAGGCCAGCCTGGACTACAGAGCAATATCTAGGACAGGCATCAAAACTACACAGAGAAACCTTGTCTTGAAAAAAAAATGTTATAAGTGACTTAAAAAAAAAAACATGACTGAGAGCCAATTGCTGTTAAATATAGAATCAAAAGGCAGATCTTGAGAGAATTTAGACAGTAAAAAGGCAAGGTCCTCATCTTCAGGCCAGCGAGTACACCCGAGGGTCCGTGGAGCCGTGGTGCCAAATGGAACCCAGGGTGCTTTGATCAGAGCCTGCTCTCTGTGTTATTTGATTCACCAGTTCCACAGCCCAGCAGAGCTCCTGAGTTAACGCCTTGTGGTGCTCCTTCCTCATCCATCTCCTCCGTGAACACAGTCATGCAGCATGGAGCCCAAGGCTGCGGTCCTGAGAGCAAGTCTGGAGTGGGATGACAGGACCGTGAATCTCAGGCACTACTACACTGTCATGAATGGGAGTCTTCGCTGAGGCTGACTATAGGCTCTGTTCCTGAGACTGAATTCTTTGTCTTGACCCTCTACTTCTATGCTGTAAGAAAAATCCAACCAGCTGTCCCAGATTCAACAGGTAGAGTCCTGAACCCATTGCTTCCTCCAAAACTATAACCTGTTTTCTCCTTTATGAAGAATTGCCACCATCCACTCTCTAAGATGATCCCCACTTACCTTTGTCTCCCTCACACTCTTCTTGCACAGAGTTACCTTTAAGATACTAAAGGAAGGAAGTACTACACGCTTCACCTTAATAGCCCAAGCAAGAACCCTAGGAGGTGGACACTGTTGCCAACTGAGTTGGAAACGGAACCACATCATAAGCATGACTAAGCCAGTCTGTCTCTACAGTTCAGTGCATCATTGTGTTTAAAATCTGGGAAAAACGAGATGCAGACCAGAGAGATGGCTCAGCAGTATAAGAGTACTTCCTGCTCTTCAATACGACTCTAGTTCAGTTCCCAGCAGCATGATGGGTAGCTCACAGCCGCCTGTGATCCAGCTCCAGAGGATCCAACACCTTCTGACCTCCACAGGTACCAACACTCATGTACACACACCCACACACAGACAGACGCACATATTTAAAATATAAATCCTGGTGGGTTTTTTTTTTTTTAAGTCTGAGAAAGGGAGACTGCACTCCTATGGCTGGCCATTGGTCAAATGTTGTTTTCCAAATACTTCCCTAAAACTGCAGTGGTCATCTTTAAGCAAGCCTAGAAAACTCATATTTACAAAAATATACTCTCTCTTTCCATATCTTCTCCTGGACCGTCATCATGGTTGCTTTATCTATATTTGATCTTTCTTCAATTCCTTTCTTTTGATGCCTCCGTATACTACTTCCCCCAACTGGAAGAAAAATTATAGATGTTTTAATTTGGAAGTCACTTATCCAATCCAGGACTCATATTCAAAAATGTCTAACAGTCATATAAAGAAAATAATCCAATAAAAATGGGGAAAGATACATGAAGAACTCCCTGCAAAGTAGATTGGGAATGCCCACCAAGCAGGTCACAGTACAGTCAGCACCAGTAGGTAGGAAAATCAAATTAAAACTCTGACACCATTTCACACACATAAGAAACCTGAGGGAACCGAGACCTGCCATACATAGAGCAGGTGGAACTTGCTGGCACAGCCGTGGGAGCCGTGTGGGCCAACCAACTGGAGCCCTTTGTGACCTGTGGGGTCTGGTTCCACCGCTTCAGTGACTCTGGGAACTTCTTCAGAATCTGTCCCTGCTTCACTACAATGCAACACTAGATTCTTCTCAAGACAGAGTGAGCAGTCTAAAACAAATTGTAAGTGGCCTGCTGCAGCATCAAGCATGTGCTCACAGTCTGAGACACACCTGGGTTTGAAGACCCGACGTCTGCTTTCACCTGTGTAACCATGCTGACTTGGTAGCCCTTTCACGGTGCTTCTAAAACAATGACACTCTCACACCCCCTGCCCCAGCCCTGTGCTCTGGAATGGCTCGGGTTCAGTAAGGCTTCACCCTCCCCACCCCACCCCCAAAGCCACAATCCGTCCTTTCATGCACGATCGCTTATCTGTGGAATCTAAAATTCAGCTTTGCTCCTCAAAAGGTGGTGAGTGTGGTGTCATCAGTGTCCTTTTGTTGAGACCTATCACTTCACATCACTTCATTTCCATGAGAGAAAGATGGGATATTAAATTCCCTTGCTCAGGGCTGAGCGTCTACCAGAACCAGCCCAACACAGGGCTGACGTTCACAGGTGGCTTTGTTTCTTCTTTAAGAGGGGTTTTACGGGGAGGTGAATGAAGGTCTGAACAGATCCACCAGGCAGTCGATCAGCCTGAAGCACCTCTGAGAAGCCCTCCACATGAGCTACCTCAGGAGTCACAGGTGCACAGCGGTCAGATGGCTTCAGATCATGCAGCTGAGGTAGGATAAGGGCCATTTCAGTTAGAGACACCAATACATGCCTCGGCACAGATGATCCCCCAGGACATGTTCCCGAGGCTGCCTGGATGTTGTGACCAGATAGTTTCAGAGGAAGGTTTGCCACGATCAAGTTTCCTTCGGGTTGATCAGCCTTGGTGTCTATATCCATGGCTTTTCTCACAGCTGTGACAAAATGCTCCACAAGCAGCTTACAGAAAGAAGGGTTTGCATTAGATTCAAATTCTGGGCACTCAGTCCCTCACGGCCAGGACCGTATAGTGGCAGAAGCAGGAGGCCCATTGCATCCACAGCCAGGAAGCAGCAAGAAATGGATGCTAGTGCTCACCTCACTTTCTCCTGTTTATTCATCCAGGACCCCAGAGCCTAGAATCTTACTATCCACATGTAGGGTGTTTTTTTTTTCCTTCTCAAGTAACATAATATAGGAAATCCTTCTAAGACATACTCAGAAATTCTAAACCCCATCCAACGGACAGACGAGATTTAGCACCATAATCAACTAGTGACTGATAAGAGCATTAAAAGTCAAGGCTGCTCCACAAATTCAGGTCCCCAAAGCCAGTAACAAAGACAGGAGCCTTGCACACCCTCAACTACAGGACCACTCCAGTCTGACACCACCGCCTGTGGTCACCTAGAACCCCAATGCTCTGAGGAGGAGGTGTATATCACAGCAGGGGCTTCCTGAGCATGCGCTGCATCGCTCTAAAGTTTAGCCCCTTCAAAGGAGATAAGACTACCAAGCAATGCCAGACTCCAGAGGAGTTAAGGCTGAGAATTTGCTGGGAACTTAGATTAAGCTGGTAGCAAGGTAGAGCCATGTAGGATATGGGGCAGGAGGGCCATTTCCCGCTACTTCTCTAACCACTGTGCCTTCTTATGATACTTTCCTGTGTGTGTGGCTTGTTTACAATTACACGAATGCAATGTCCGTACATCATATGCACTCCACACATCTGCCCAAGGGTACTTTTTAAGCAAGAGGGTTGTACACTGACTTTCTGCTAGGGAGCAAGAAAGCTCTGACTTGCTCTTGACATTGTAGCAACTAAAGTTCTGCTCTCAAGAATTGCTGCAAGCCTGCCAGGTGCTCAGAGGATGTTCGAGGATCTCGACTGTGGACAGAAGACAGGCTGGAACGATGTAGGAAAAGGAGTACAACAGTTATGTTAGACACAACATTTAGTTATGCTGGTTAGCAGTTATGTTAGACACACAGTTAGCTATGCGGGCTAGCAGCTATGTTAGCTACTTCAGCCAGAGCACATTTGAGGAGACGGTACAAACAGCAGGTGCCTCTGAAAGGAGGGTGTGGGGTTAAAGGCACACCACACTGCTGGGCGCCCACCTAGTGCAAGGTCTTCCGGCCCGACAGGACTTGACTCTGTCCTGTTCCCAGAGGGGACGAAGAACAGCGTGTTATGGAACTTTTGTCTTCTTTTGTACACAGAAGAACTATATCTTTAAGTTTTCTCTGCATCAGGGTCCCACTTTACCCCTGGTGGACCAGGTGGACTTAGGACTTAATGACAGTCAGGTGCATTTTATATGGAGGCCATGGAGGGAGGAAATCCCTGGATATCACAAGAGCTCAAGATTTTCAAGCACTCTTAACACATCAAAGGTAAAGTAAAATGACTGGTAACCTTGGGTTGTCCTGTAAAACCCAACCATCCTAACAGGGAAAGAAAAGAGATGGAGGGGAGAGTAGAGTGGAGGAAAGGGGAGGGGAGGGGAGGAAAAGGGAGGGGAGGGCAAGGGAGAGGAGGGGAAGAAAGGGGAGGGGGGGGAAGGGGATAGTAGAGGGGAGGAAAGGGGAGGGGAGGAGAGGAAAGAGGAGGGGAAGAAAGGGGAAGCTCAGTTCTCATGAATCATCAGAAAATAGAAAAGGCAAGAATGCACCATCCAAGCAACTAGGTGGGGCAAAAAAACTCAGAAGTTGTCTTAGGAATTGATGGTAGTTGAAGAACAGTGTCCACCCATGCCCTGGGGAAACCCAAGAGCCTCTGGCTCCCAGTTTCCCACACACTAGCTCTGTCCCTTAACTCAACAAAGAGAAGCGTCCAGCCCACCACCTTAGTCACCGCTGGCTTCAGAACAGGGCCAGTTCTTCTGTACAGAGGAAGGCAACGAACGAAGACCGTCCCCCAAGAGTGACACAAAACCTCAAGTCTAACAGAAAATGACAAAGGGTAATGAGTCACATTTTACCAAGAAGAGTCACCTCAAACACATTTGGCACCAGGTTCAAGGGTAAATCAATGGAGCAAAGAATGTTGTGGAAACAGTGCAAGAAAGCACCTTAGATGCAGGAGCCCAAACCAGGGGCAGGTGTCAGGAGGAGAAAAGGAAGGCTATCTTTACTGTATTAGCCGCAGCAAAACCTCATCTGACGAAATAACACAGCATAAATAGCGGGAACCAAATATGCCTGGACTTTGGAAGTGCACGGAGCGGCTCATTTTAGATCAAAGCATTTCAAGATAAACACACTATAGGGAAGGAACAGGGCACGGGATGAGGGGGAGGCTGAAAGCTGTCTTCCACCTCTCTCCCGGCCATCCCTCCCAGGAGCACTCTGCTCTCTCATACCACAGTAATCAGTAAAGCCCTTTCCCTGCAGGGAGGATGGGGGAGCCTGGCAGCAGAGGAGGCCTCTGCTCTGTTTTTCTTCTCTAACAGCTATCGCTGCTGAAGACCTCTCATGAGCTAGGTACATCCCAGGTCCCTGTGTGTCCTCACAATGACCACACACACTCCCATTTCACTCAGGAAACCCAGGGTCTGAGTGCTGGCAAGGTTTGTCCACGACCGCACACCTAGCAACTGAGAAAATTGGAGCCAAGGGCAGTTTTGGCTGACTTTAAAACTACAGTTAGAAACTACACTTTTTAAACAATTCATCATCAATTGCTTAATAAGCTCACCAAAGGTATTGGTAAATGTTAAAAAGTCACATGACATAAAGCTGAGCATGGTGGCTAATGTCTGCCATCCCTTCATCTGGGGGCTGGAGAATGGAAGGTTAGGAGTTCAAGGCCTGTGTTAGCTACAAAGTTTGAAGCCAGCCTGAGCTACAGGAAAGCCTATCTCGAAAACATGAAAGAAAGAAAGAAAGAAAGAAAGAAAGAAAGAAAGAAAGAAAGAAAGAAAATAAAAAATGCAGGGCTTGAGAGATGCCTTGGTGGATAAGAGCTTTGCTGTATAAGAATGAAGATCTGCATTCAGATCACGAAACTACTTCAAAAGCTAGGTGTGGCCCCTAGCTTGTAGCATGTGCTGGGGGTATTCCAGCAACAAAAAATGCTAGCCTCCAGCCTATGCAAAGACAGTGCACTCCAGTTTCAGCGAGACACCCCGCCTCAAGAGAACAAGGCAGAGAGCAATAGACGGGATGCTGACGTCCTCCTCTGGGCTCTGGATGCACCTGCACACGTATTCGCTCAAACAATGCACACAAGCACACCTGGGCTGGCTAGTTTAATGTCAACTTGACACAAGCTAAAGTCGTCTGAGAGGAGGGAACCACAACTGAGAAAATGCCCCCATAAAATGAGGCTGCAGACAAGCCTGTAGCCCTGTAGCAAATTTTCTTAATTAGTGATTGATGGGGGAGAGCCTGGTTCATTGTGGGTGGAGCCAGCCCTGGGCGGGTGGTCCTGGGTTCTATAAGAAAGCAGGCTGAGCAAAACATGAGGAGTAAGCCAATAAGAAAGACCGCTCCACAGCCTCCGCTTTAGCTCCTTCCTCCAGAATCCTGCCCTGACTTCCTTCGATGACTTTGATGACAAACAGTAGTGTGGAAGATTAAGCCAAATAAACCCTTCCCTCCCCAACTTGTGTTTTGGCCATGATGTTTCATTGTAGCAACAAAATCCCTGATCAAGACAACACTGAATTTTTTTTTTTTTTTATGTAAAGAAACAACAAAAATAAACCCAAGCCAGCATTTCTCAAAGTATGACCTGGGGATCTCCTGAGGTCCCTAAAGCTCTTTTGGGGGGGATCTCTGGGGTTGAAATTCTCTCCCTTTGTTTCTTGCTTCCCCTCCATTCTACAGCGGAGTTTCCCCAGGGCTGCATGGACCACACCGTCTTCCTGCTTGACTGATGGCTTGTATGTACTCCAAACACGTGCTTTGCAATGTTCTAGATCTCATCTTCTCCAGCCGTAAGTACTGACACATTTAACTCAGGGACATGATGCTGAAGAACATCGTGGACCCCTGAGATGAGAAAAGTGAGAACTGACCATTTAAACCAACGGGATCAGAACCTGCTGTTCAGATTTGTGGAGAGGTTTCCTATGCCCACCTTTTATTAATAAATGATCACAAGAAAGTGAGGAGGGCTATTTAATCTGAAGGAGGGAGGTGTGGTGCCATCCATAAAACAGACCAGCGCTGCAGTTTTCTAAGGAATTTATATTGTATACTTGAAATCTGGAGGCCTTTCAAGAATGCATCATGAAACCACCCACAGTAAACCGTCTCTCAGGACACAGAATTGATAACACAGCAGCCACCCCTCATTTGAAGCTGGTGACTGAAAACATGAGGTTTGGGGAAGCATTGGTTATTAATAGTAGAAGTATCATCATCATCATCATTTTGAAATCTTACCAGTGAGTTTTATTCGTGGCCTTCGGCTGTCCCATAGCTAACCATTTGCCACCGTTTTCACTCCATGATGGTTCTGTGGTCCCAGTGTTGTGCCACAGGCCCAGGTGGAGCTCGCAATTTGATTTGCCTGGGGTTTTAGCTGCAGGGGTTTTAGATGCTTATCTCAGCTAACTGATTGGCATCTAGCTGTTCGGTGTTGCTTTAAAGCCCTGCTTTGATGGGTTATTCAGTCAACAAAATAAATAGGAAAGTGAAAACTCACCATTTGATTTATAACCAGGAGACATGGAGATCCAGACGATCATCACACCTCGGCAAAACTGAGAGTTCTGTTGAGCCCAGGAGTGTTAACGTTACTAACCTGGCCTACCTGTACAGCTTGGTGAAATGGGCCTGCCCCAGTCACTGACTTCTGGAAGACATCGTTATCCTCTGAAGAACATATGTAAATTCCTATTGTTGGCAGCATATGTTGGAGCTGGAAAATTCTCGAAACAGTTGGAAAAGAACAAAATGAACAACAACAAAAAAAAGCAATTCTCCCAAAGTGCAGATTCTCAGAGACCTTCAGGAGAGGTAGCTCTGATTTTGATTAACCCAAGCTAGAACATAGTGTGCTTGGACACAAAGTAGGCAAAAGACACTGAATAATCGAGAATGTTTTGAATCTTCTACAACATCCTTGCAAAGTTATATTGTTTTATTCCAAGAACCATATAAGGTATAATTCTTGGGGAAGACACCCACCAAGCATTCCCCACATACACACAAATAACCTGCCCCCGCCCCCACACACGTGAATTCCTTGTGTTTCCGTGAGGAAAGACTTCCATTAAAATAACATCCTTGGGTTTGAGGAGATGACGCAGTGGGTAAGAGCCCTTGTGACACAAGCCTGGAGATCTGAGTTCAGATCCTCAGCACCTCAGAAAAAGTGGGGAGTGGGCAGGCGCACTAGGGAGGGGGGACAGGAGCGCCCATCACTCCAGTGCTGGGGAGCGGGAGGCAGAAACAAGGGGTCCCCGAGGCCCTCTGGCCAACAACCTAGCCCCAAAATGACAAGCTCCAGGTTCATGAGGAGACCCTGTCAGAAAGGGAGCGATGGAGCTGGACCCTGGACATCTTTCTCTGGCCTCCATGCAAGCAAGCACATAGGTGCACACACATGTGCACCCACCACACCACACACACACACATACCACACACACATGTGTACCCACCACCCCACACACATACACATGTGCACCCACCACACCGCACACATACACCACACCACACACATACACATACCACACACACACATGTGTACCCACCACACCACACAAATACACACACACCACACATGTGCACCTACCAGACACACACACCACACCACACACACACATACCACACACACACATGTGCACCCACCACACCACACACATACACATGTGCACCCACCACACCACACACATACACACACACACACACACACACACACACACACACACACACACACACTTACAAACTGGTTTTTCTTCCCCATGGAAAAGAATAACACCTAAACCCTAAGAACTACAGAAAGTCAGAACACATGTCTGACCCTTCCTGTTTAGAAAACACTTGTTTCTTGGATGGGGGCATCGTTGTGTGTGTGTGAGGATTTTGTTCCTCTCTCTCAGCCTGGGCCTGGGGTTGGGGGTCTGAGTCTGACACAGGATGGAATACACCCCAACACCCTTATTAACAGAGTGAACCCCAATCAATCCAAGCTCAAGTCAGGGAGAAGAGTGTACTGGAAGACACTCCAGTACACAGTGCACACACTGGGACCCTCGGGCACTACCTGGAGACTGATTGGGAAGACACATAACGCACAGAGATGGTCACAGGAGGAGACAGTTTAGAGCTTTGGCTGCAGTGCCTTGGCTAGGGCGGGACTCTGCCCTTTACAATGCTTTGGAGTTCGTGGTATTTCTTAACAGGCTGGAATTCAGCAAATACTGGTCACTTGGGGCATTAACTAAGAGGACGGCAAGTTGGAACCCTTGAAAACTGCTCGGGGGCATTGGCACAGGCTGTAATAAGCCAGGGCAGCTGAAACATGGATTTTCTTGTGGGAGAAAAAGATTCTGTCTGCACAGGGCTCTAAACATCAGAACACAGAACACCATGTGGCTGCCTGTGCTGTTTCTCAGGTAGGCCCACCAGGTAGGAGGCTGGGACACGAACCCTTTAAAATACAGACTTTTGAGATGGGGGTGGCTCAGCCAGAAAATGCCTTCCACATGAGCATGAAATGTGAGTTCAGATCCCTGGTGCCTGTGGTAAAAAGCTGGACGTGGTAACACATCTGTATCCACAGCACTGAGGAGATGTAAACAGGCACATCTCTAAGGCTTGCTGGTGAGCCAGCCTAGCCAATTAGTGAACTCCATGTTCAGTGAGAGACCTCATCTAAATCAACCAACAAACTAATCAATAAATAAGAAAAGCTGTTGAAACATCTGACCTCAAGAGCCCCTGGCCTCTCACATGTACCTCCGTGTGTATGTGTGGTGTACCCACAAACACGAACACACATACACACACAGCAAATAATTAAAATCAAAATGTCGACTTTGGGGTCTGCGCCACAGGGATCTACGCGACATTTGGTTTTGACTTGTTTTCTACAGCTGTGCCTCCCGGCTCAGCACCAGAATTCAGGCCACAGGAGGATGAGATGGACACGCTGTCTCTCCCCATGCCCTTTATAAGACATTCCACCCTTATTCCAGGTTACCTCAAGTTAGCACAATTTTTAGAAATCATATGAGGATCTGACTTTAGGTTCCCACAAAAAGGACTGTGGCTTCATCTCTCATGGGATCATACATTTTTATTTAAAATGACAGAAAACAACACCTCTTCGGTCCACTGAAGGATTTCAGGTTGGTAGAAATGTGCCTTGTCTCCAGCCAGTCCTCCCATTGAGTAAACTCCTGAAAGGTGGTAGGCTTAGAAAAGGAAGACAGACAGTGACCATGAGCGGAAACTGAAGAAATAAAATAACTCAATAAAAGAACAGCAAACTCAAATGTGTTCTAAAAGCCTGGACTATTCGGCATCTAGAAGTTCTGTTTGCTTGGATGGGTAATCAAAGAGGAACAGGATGGGCTTGAAAAGCCAGCTGCATCTTCAGTATCAGATCGGGCTGTTTTCACAGTGAGATCAAAATAGAGAGAGATCAAAACAGGAGAGGCATCGAGAGAAATGGCGGGGGTTTTAAAAGCCGCCCTGAGACTGGAGAGACAAGAGGAGAAATCGCATCTTCAGGGCAGAAGACAAAGGAGAAAGGGACACACTGGACTCACCATTTGAAAAGAGGGTCCGAGAGGAGAGGACCAGATTTTAGTTGTTCCATTTGAAGAGATAAATTGGGACCAAGATGAGACAAGCTCTCTACCAGGAACTGTGGTGATTTCCTCACCACAGCCAGGGTCCTAGAAACTGGCCAGAGTCCTCCTAAAGCTTCACACTGTCAAACAGGCCTATGGGGGCACCATCCCCTGAAAACTGCTTCATGTGGTCAAAGACCCTACAAGTGAAGGGGTACCACCAACCTTGAAAACAGATCCACGTGGTCAAACGACCTGGAGAGGGGGTGGGACCATACCTGACAACAGCCTCACAAAGGCCTATGGTGGGGGTAGGGTGGGGGGTGGGGAACTACCATCCCTGAAAACAGTTCAAAGGTGCTCCAGAAAGACTCTGGTAGCCTGGAACCTGAAAAGTATTTCACTCCAGAACCTAGAGATGATGTAGTAGATAACAGCCAAAAACCATTATAACACAGCTGACTTTGTTCTCCAGGAGAAAGTTCAAGATATACAGTATAGTAATAACCACATAACATACCAGTCAATAATCTGTATATGCAAATGTAGTCCAGTAAGAAGACACTAGTGACCATCTCAGTTTGTGTAAACACTGCTCCTACTACATACACCTAACTGCTTTTCCTAAAACATGTCCCCAACATTAAGAAACGTGTGACTGTAAAATGGGGCAACTGAAGTCACATGGGCTGATCTGTGTGCCTCCTGAGAGGACTACAGACATCTGACCTCACCTGTGCCTTGGCATTAGTTTGCAAACACACACAGCAAGACGCAACAACGCCTAGGTCCCATTCAAGATGTAGAGTTCGAACCAAAATCGCAGTAGAGCCAGAGACGGCATGGTCCGTGAACGCATGGCCAAGAATCTCCCACAAGGGCTAAGAGTCCCGTGTGTTCAGCCTAAGCCCTAGGAGCAACACTCTAAGATCATAAAACTCCAGACTACGATGTGTGCTTGGGGTTTGAACCAACCTAACCTACCAACATGGTCTGGAACTTCCACAGGCAATAAATAGCGTAAAGATTAGTCATAGTCCTAGAACGGTGCACAGAAACAGTTGTAAAACTACATGCCAGGAAGCAACCATTGACCTTAGTGAACAGGACGGAAGAGCTGAACCCCAACATGAGCTCGCAGCTTACAACCGCAAACAGGAGGAAATGTGCTCCCACAGCACAGTCAGCAGAGAAGACCAGGTTACAGAGATGATGGAACAGGTTTATAGGCACTATAATACAGACATACTTAAATACACAAAATAGATAAGAATGCCATAGTAAAAAATAATAAAGAAATAAATATATGAGCCATATTTAGAGGAATCAACTAGAAGTCTATAAAATATAAAATTCAAAACATCCAACTACAGATTACACATAAACTCATGAAATACTAGTAAACTGGAAAATCTGAGGAAATTGCTAATAAGGCATATACAGAGACATAGAAGATGGGGAATATGAAAAACGAGGGTATAGTCAACCCAGAGAATGAAATGAATGGCTTCCGATTATATTTGAATCTTGAAATGTTTTGTGTTTATTTATTTCAATTAGCATGCAGAGTATTTGGCCCCAGTGACATTTTCAAACAAATTTCTTCTCATCAATCCCCCTCCCCACTATTTCTCCTCATCCTCTGGTCTCTTTGCCCCCTCTCACCCCCACATCCTTGCTGCTCTTAAGCCACAAATGCCAAATCTTAAAACACTTTAGTATCAGATGTTCCCTTACTGTTTTGTTGTTGCCCAATATTTCAATTTCACCTTTTTTTGAAATTTTATTCATTTATTTATTTATGTATTTTTATTTGTGTGTCACGGCATGCAAGTGGAGGTCAGAGGACAGTTCTCCGAGGTTGCTTCTCTCTTGCTACCTTGTAGGGATTGAACTTGGGTGGTCAAGCCTGGGCACAAGTATTTCTATCCCCTGAGCCATCTTGCTGGCATTGACTTCATTATCAGCTCTCCAAATTAAGTTATTACTAGTGACAGTTCTCTGGTACATACGTATTGAGATTTATTGACATTTGTCATGTTTGTTCAAAACAATTTTTATGCCCCACCCCTCTTCTCTGGCTTCATTCCAAAGTACTTCTTGGACCCAATGTTTCTGTTGTTGTTTTGTTTCATTTTAGGATTTATTTTTATGTATGTGAGTATATGTGCGTTTCTGCAAATGTATGGGTGGAGGTGCCCCTAAAGATGTGAGGGGATGACCTTGGAGGGTAGAAGAGTATGTCAGATACCCTGGAGATGGAGTTAGTGGGGTTTGTGAGGCCCCTAATATGAGTATTGTAAACAAAACTTGGGTCCCCTGCAAGTCATCCCCCCAGCATCCTCATCTCATCTTTCACTAAGTGTCTAATGCAATAGGTCCACAAAGAATTTAAGATGGATTAAAGTCCTAAATTGAAGAGTGTGCCATGCATAGGAGATGTTCATTATGATCTTGTATCATGGAACAATTTGTATAATAAAACATAAAAAAATCATAATCATCAAGAAAAACTCATAATTCACAATGCTAAAACTAAAACTTCTGTATCAGAAAAGATACTATATACAATCAAGGCAGAGACTCCACCAACAGTAAGAAGGAGGTATTTGTACCCTAAACCATGTAACAATGGAAGATTTTCGTCTGGAATCTAGGTCTGGTAATACAGTGCTAATAATGGAAGAGAGGGACTCGTGTGCCACTTGTCAGAACAACATTGATTCAGTTCCTTAGGGAGCAAACCGGGCAGTGTAAAGATGCTCATGTCTAATTCCAACTGTCTCCAACATTTAACAGACATGGCTGCATAACAAGGCAGTGGAAATCACCTGGGATGATCCAGGCAGCATCCAGAATCTTGGCTCTTGGGTTTTCCTATCCACTGTAAAAGTCTTCAAAGTGCATCTTACCAGAAATGCATGACAATACTTGATGAGGTACCATTTGTAACAGCAAGACAATTATTATCAAGTCTCACCCGAAGAGGAAACGAGTCAACAGTCATTCATAGGACGGAACATTGCAGAGTCATTGGTGCAAATCATATTTGTACATATAGTATCATCAACTATAGTGAGGGGAAATAGTGGTAGAATAATATAGTACCATTAGTGCATAGTTTAGAGCATAAAATAGAAGCTGGAGAGATGGCTCAGTGGTTAAGAGCACTTCCTGGTCTTTCAGACAACCAAAGCTCTGTCTCCAGCACCCATATCAGGCAGCTCACATTCCCTTGTAACTAGCTCCAGGAGATCTGATGCTTTCCTCTGGCTTCCATGAACAACTGTATTCGTGTGCACATACTCACACAGATACACTCACTCACACACACACACACACACACACACACACACACACATGAACACACACACACACACACACACAATTAAAGCTAAAAAAATAAATCATAAAATAGCCTATCTGCACATTAATATATCATTATGTGAGGAAAACCCCAAAAGAATATATAGAATGCATTCTAACTTCAGGACAATAACTTCCTCAGCCTCAATGTGTCTTTAAATTTTCTTTTGATGGACGTCTTCACGCCACAGGTATGTGACTGCGTGGACAGACAGCCCTTGCCTTGTGATTTTCAGTGTGAACCGTACTTGGCAGTCTCCAGCAGTGCATGCTGCTCCAGACAGTAGTCAGCTGTGCAGTGAGAGGCTTCTCCACAGCCTGCTGTGCTGCTCATCTGGCCTGCTCCCACGTCAGACGTCTGGAGACGCATTTTCTATCTGATATTTTTGAACCGTTGGGTTAGTTGGGATGGCCTCGGTGTAGATGATGGCCACACCTGTGTTATCCTGGTGCTGTTACATACGTATAGATTCTAATATTCACAGTTTACCGGTCAAACACTGGAGTTGTTAACTGAATCTTTACAGACAAGCAGAAAGAAATTCCAGGTAACTAGACCTGCAAAAGGTTAAAAGCAGAGAGAGGGGTGCTCGCCATTTGGATGAAGCAAGGATTGGGTTAACATCTGAGCTGCAGTTCTTCTGTTTCTCTTGATTACTCATGTCACATCTGATTTTATAGTGAATTTGAAGGGCTTTCCAGCAGGTGGCCTTTTAACAATCGACCTGTTAAGAATAAAAGAACAAGAGATAGAGAGAGACTTTGTAACAGAAGATTCAAACTGGAATGGGCACTGGGTGACCACATCGTGTGGTGCCTGCTTGGATCTGAACTCAGAATTCTCCACTAAGTAGCTTTCCTGCACACCAGCTAACGGCCTCTGGCTTCAGCACTGTTACCTGTAAAATAAACATGACACTGGCAGCTCTTTGTAGGGCCATTTTCAGGACTAAATAACGGGCTTATGTAAAGTGTTCGCTTAGCACCTCAAAATAGGCTAGCGAGTACTCGATAAATGTTTGCTGATTTGAGTACTATTTTTATTGTAGAAGTTGAGCATGAGACGTAACTCTCTATTTTCTCCCAGTATAGAAGCAAAGAAAGTAATTCAAGTGGTTACTTAGACCCTGTTCCTCAGGACTCAGGGACAGACAAAAGGATGGATAGTCAGATGGGTGATAGCAGGGGTGGAGAGGAAGGCGTGCTGGAGAAAGAGAAGAGGATTTCTTACTAATTTGATGGTAACCACGTGTTTTTGCAAGTTCTAAATTCTAAGAGTCCTTCATATGGTTCTCCAAACAATGGGTCTGGATCAACTAAATACACACCTGAACTGACAGACGTGTCACTCCAGTGTCCCATCCCATTGTATTCTGAAGGAAACAAAGTCCTGAGAGATGTTCTGAGCCTCTGCCTCACTGGAAAGAATCACTGAGGCATGTGAGCATGAATGCACACACACACACACACACACACACACACACACACACACACACACACACGTGCACTCTGATCTACCATGATGGGTATTCTATTAAAGTGTCTGTAAGGGCTGAATGACTCACTACCAATCACCAGCAAGCAGGCTCAATAACACCAGTCTTTCCCAGTGTACTCCTTATTACCAGTGAAGGGTTTTTAGGGGAGTCACAAAATCACAAGGGGTCCAAATTTGAAAGACTGTTGTTATTCCAACCTCTTCCCAGAAAGTATCAAATTGTAGAATTTTATTCTTTCTAGATTTTTCCTTCGGCTTAATCATTCTAGGATTACATAGAAGAAAAAAGATCCTGTGAACAGGTGCTCTAATTATGAAGACATTTACGGCCATGGTAAAATATAGGAAAATTAGTCCTCCTCCTCCTCCTCCTCCTCCTCCTCCTCCTCCTCCTCCTCCTCCTCCTCTTCTGCTAATGGGATGGAGTGGGAAGAAGGATATGAAAGGCACACCTTGTTGTGTTTACCTAGCCTGGATCTTCACATGTACGGAAAAAAAAAAAAGAAAAGTTCGTCATTTTTCTCCTTCATTTATGTTATGATTCTGACAGGCTTCTCTAGGGGTAATTCTGTCTCTGGCTTTATAGTGAGCTTTGCAAAAAGCCAACCAAAGTTATAATCTGCTGTATTGAAGAAGTCTCTGGGCTTAATGTCAAAATAGCCATACATTCAAAATGCCAGTTTAAAAGTTGGCATATCCAGTACTGTCTTTATAGGTTATTTTACACAAAGTGTGTGTGTGTGTGTGTGTGTGTGTGTGTGTGTGTGTGTGTGTGTG